>RJWJ010001802.1:0-117463 GCA_004363605.1 Indri indri
TAAAACTAAAAGAATCAAATTAAATAATTGGCTTATAAACAAAAAAAGTTTACTGTTTAGGCATCAGTTGCCTCCAGCTATAGGAAATTACCTCTTACCCAAATATTATTTTTGGCAAGAGACAGAGTGATTTTCTTGAGCTGGAGGGTACCAGATGATTAGGTGGCCATGAAGGGCACATTCTCATATTGTCCATGTTCAATGTCAGTAGATATTTCATTGCACCAGGCCTTAGAGCAGATTTCCTGCTGAGATTTCTACAGGGAGTCTTATCAAAGATGATTGCTATAGATAAGGTATGACATCTTTGTTGTTTTTACCCAGAAATATAGGTGGTGGAATATCCTATTATTGCTTATTTCTCATCAAGCAGACACATAATATCAAACCAGAGTGTGTGTCGTTTAATATACTCAAACATTTTTGTCATATTAAAGACTTGCTACATTCTGTGGCTGTCTGAAATGATCTAAAGATATCTGTTTATAAGAAATTTTTTGTACCTCAGTTGGCTTATTTTTGGAGAACATATGTATTTAACAACAAAAGCCTATTTGTCAAACTTCTTTCGTAGTTTCTAGGTCATTTATAATGTAATCAAATTATATGTTGATTTTTGAGCACGGTGTTAATTTTATAATTTTCTGATCCTAAATATAGGTCTTTTTGAAAATCTGAAGAAGTATATTAGGTAAATGTTATTCTGCAATGATTCAAATGACATTATGGTTGAGATACATATTTTTGGGCTTTCCACATATACTAAGCCACTATCGAAAGAAAATATGACATTTGTCCAATTTTATTAAATTGATGGTAGGATAACATACTCAAGGAATTGTTGGACATATTAAAAAGTGGTTGTGGATACTCTGTCCAACAAAATCCTTAAGTCTCTCTACCAAAAAATACCACAAGGGCAGTTTGATGTCTCAAAAATAATATATTGGACTAAGATAAATTAGTGCTGACAGATGTAACTAACCATCTAGAAACTGTCAAATACAAAAGCTGCTGTTTGAGCATACTACCATTCTTTCTTAACTGTCTCAAAGGAAAGCATTCTTTACTGAGATGAACAAAAACAGTTTTGTGAACTGTGTTTCCACCATGGCTGAGTTACCTGAGAAGCACATATTAAAAACAAAAGTTCATATGTACTTTAGACTTTCTGTTCACAGCTCAAAATGAAGTAAAAATGTGGCTTAGATCAGTTCATGTATTGGATTACAATTCCTATGAAGGGTGTGATGAGGAGAAACAGAAGGCGAAAAAAACATTTCCTGATAAAATTGCAGTGTTACTAGCACAGGTGAAAAGTGTGACATGGATGTGAGCAAAAAATCAAACAAACCTAAAGACCAAGCCATTATGTTGTTAACACCTTAAGTAAATTCCACTCACAGAATGGAAGCAGAGTAATTAGAAACAGAAGGAAAAAAAAGAAATTTATGTCTTTCTCTCTCTCTCTCTCTCTCTCTCTCTCTCTCTCTCTCTCTCTCTCTCTCTCTCTCTCTCTCTCTCTCTCACACACACACACACACACACACACACACACACACACCCCATGGATGAAATCCATTCCCGGGAAATGGAAGGCAGTGGGAATAATTTTACATTATTATACTTATTGATCACTTTCTCTATAGCAATAAATATAATAAATTGACTTTGCTACTTATTTTGATCTTTTAAAACTAACAATTTGAACAGTTAATATGTGCACATGATATAAAATTAAAAATATAAAATTTATAAGGTATTAAAGATTCCTCCCTGCAGGCAACCACACACCATTTTTGTTTGTGTCTACTTCACATATATTCCAGAAATATGCAAGTACTCAAAATAATAGTATGCTATTACATTGCTTTATTTAATTCTCACAACAAACTAGTAGAATGAGCCTGACCATATCATTTTATATTCAAGGACACTGAGGCTCAAAGAACTTCGGATAATTTTCTCAATTATATTTAATTAATTCCGGGAGTACCTTGCTTGTTCTAATACCAAATGAGAGCATTTTCTAGTATCAAATTATGCTCTTCCCTGAGGCAAGGCAGAATTCCAGCTCGAAGATATAAACTTTGCCTAAAAGTTACAGACCTTTGAAATAGATCTCAATAATATCTCTTGGTGATGAAATATTTCTAAATTATTAGTGCTACATTGCCTGGAAAAGATTTCAATGAGAAAATAAAATTGACTCTTCCTTTCATGTCATGAAAATGTGAGATGGTATTTAATTAGTGCAGAAAATACTGGGTTTTATTCTTATTCTGTGCTCACACCTGGCATTTATTCTGAGCAAGGGAGTAACTGCTATCTTTAAAAAAGACCTTTGAAACAAAGTCCTAAAAATATTTGCAGGTGGATAAAATAAGAAATATTTTAAACATAAATACTGGAGCAATTTCATATTGACACAATGACCATTATTAAAGAAGATCATAAAAAATTACTATGGTGGTTTGGAAAACTTAGGGCATGTTATAAGATTTGGGGACTTAATTCAGTAGCTTTGTATTGCTCAAGAGAGAATTCATATTTTCTATAGTCATCAGCTTAAAAAACCAGGGCATTTTGGAAAAAAGTCATACTAAACCTTGGTAGTTTTTGTAAACCAATTTTTTTAAGCTGTCATCTGACTTTAAAGTTTAATGCTGGTTGAAACTACTTCATAGTGGTATTGATGGTATAAAAAATATTTGTTGCCAAGATCCATCTGGACAGTTTACAGATGATTTGAGCCAAACCTGAAATTTTGTTCCCCAGTATTGAGGAAGAAAGCAGCCTGGAACTACTTTAAATTTTCTATCTTATGTGCTAAAATGAGAAGAGTGGATCCAAAATCTTTTGGGGAAGATATGCTTTTCCACTGGCCATTTTCAGATAAACAAAGTGCAACCTGTATATTTCAGAGACAGCTGTTATGCTTGTATGTAAAAGAGTCTGGGAAGTGCTGTAGAAAATATTTATGTTAAAAGGCTCCATGAAACTAGTGACCATTCTTTTTATAGCAGTGTAAGAGAAAATGCCAAGAAAACCCAACAAGGGGAATGCAATGTACCATGAGAGGAAGAATTTATAGCATGGTTATAAAGGAAACAAACTCAATACAGGCAGTTACAGTTGTTGAATTAAAACAGAGTTGAAGGTACTTCGAGGGATTTTGCCAGGTCTAATACGTCCTTGTTCCTTTTTCAGTATCTTGCTATTCAATTTATTCAGAAATTAACTTATTTGGGCTTGTCCATAAGCACTATATACTCCTGAAAGTTACAACTATTTTGCCATATCGGATAGGTTAGGTCTGGCCTTCCATTTAAAGTTTGTTTTCTGAAATGCCTGGTGTTCTTTCTTAGCCACACATCCTCTCCTTGACTCACTGAACTTCCCTCATTCTCTTTTCCTTTTCAGAAACCTATACAGCTTTTTCAAAGAAATTCTAATATAAAACCAAAACCATGGAGTTTCATATTCTTTGCAGACTTTGTGTGGTTGCATACCATATGAACTATGTAATACCTACTTGTCATCATCCTTTCTCAGCAGAATATTAAAATAAATAATCAACCAAATCCCTCCTGGGAAACATACCACAAATTAAAGCTGTTTAGGCACACTTTTACATACTGCTTTTTGAAGAATATCTATCCCCTTTTTCAGTGTGCAATTTAAATAAGTATAGACTGCAAGTTCGAACAAGGTACAACTCCTCCTCTTTGTTTAAGACAACTTTCAAATTTCAGTATACACTCTTGAGGAAGTCATCCACATATAATCACTAGGCCATTTGTGAATACGAAAATTATAAGTGTACTAAATTTGCTGCATTCCTTCAAGTCTTCGGCTTTTGTTAAAAAGCTGCGTAAATGGATCAAATGGACTAAAATTGTCTACATGAAAAGCAATCGAGGAGATAATTCATGCTACAATGGTTTTATTCTTAATAGAACAGGATCAGTGAAACACACTGATAAAGTAAACACAAGAGAATACTGAGAAAAATACATCTTCATGGTTAATGCTGTAGTTAATATAACTGGAGTTTATTTTCTTGTGTAGGAAAAAATAATTTATAAAAAGAAAAAGAAAACTTTATAAACCGAAGACACATCAGCGAATAACCTAATTTTACTTTTTAAGACTCTAGATGTATTATTCAAAATGAAATTAGAAATTTTACATTTAAGAAGTGTCATTATCTTTGTTATGTTATTATTTAATTGCTTACTTTACAGAAAGAGAAACAAAAAGGCACATAATTTTCACATAATTGTGTAGAAAAATATACTCAGGAGCAGAATCTTATTTTGTGAGTGTGTGTGTTTTAGATTGTTGGTATGCTCAAAAGTTAGAAAAAATAAAGAAAAAAAGAATGAAATAAAATGAAAGCAAGAAAAAAATAGAAAAATTGCTTCATTGATTGATCACTTTTTGTTTGTGTGTTTATTTAATCTTAGTACAGAGGTGGCTAAAAGGATTTGGGAAAAATTATTTATTTTTCAACATAGACTAAAGGTTTCTACTTCTGCCTACTTCTGTCTTCCTGAATCTATCCTTTTGATCTATAACTAAGCATTCCCCACTAATCTGCATTGTTTAAAGAAAAGAAGAAAGAAGAAAACTAGAAAAGAATATGGTAAGAGAAAAGGTTAGAAGTCACATAAATTTTTTTTTTTTAAAAAGAAGACCTAAAGTCATAAAAGGTGGATATGGAATGTCTTCTCTAAACCAACATATCTAACAAGATATCAGGATGAGTCAACTCAGGGTAACACAAAGTAGTCTCTGCCATGCACCACCATTTAGATTGTGCTGATGAGATCATCCAAATATTGAGAAAGTGACAAATCTTTGACTATAGTTAACAGGATAGACTGATTCTCATTCTTTCATTATAACCTGTCAAAATTCCATATTTAAACACCTTTTTTATAAAATGGAAACAAAAATTTTCATACAAAATAAAAATTTAAGCTAAGCAAGGATGTATAATGATTGAGCTGGCCATTTTAAGATTCTATTAAACCATTTTAATTTAAAAGAATCAAACTAAATAGGGCAATGAGCAAAACAGCATTTTGTATTTCTTCTTCATCTTCAGAAGATTTGAATATATCATAACCGATTTACTTCTAAAATTGTTTGTGATTAATATGGAAAATTTTGGTACATAAAAAAGAACATGCAACCTGGTTATTATCTATAAAATCTTCACTATTTATTTGATTGATGACTACGCACCTATTAAAAGAGATGCTGTCAGCAGTTTAGGGTCATATGGACTTTTCCCACGGCCATTTTCAAAATGTGAGTCCTCCAGTTTAAAAGTGTTGTCCTGTAGATTAAAAAAAAAAAAGAAGAAGTGTTTCATTTATTTATTATAAGAAGTGTTCTCAACATGTTACTTAATCCAAGAGAGGTATTCATGTCCAACAGCAAAGGTTATTTTTATTTGTATAAACTTTAGAAATGGCAAGATAAATTAAGTGGATTGAAAATAGCTATTATTAGCTAAATATCTACTTAGCTTAATGATTTTTAGCAGCAGTTAGCATGTTGCAAGCAATAATGTATAAATTAACTCTAAAGAATAGAATATGTCATGATAAGAGGAGAGAGATCATTTTATTACAGAGGTATGCTAAGATCTATCCTAATGGCTCTTGAAGAAAAAATTTTAAATTTAAATAAAATGACTCATTTTCTTCCTTCGTGGACAAGAAAAATAACAATTCACTACATTAGATGTTTACAATACATTACAACATCTTACTTTTCTTTATGTACTATCCAAAAGCACATTCTGTAATAAATAGCCATAGCAATCATTTCCCCCACTCTGTCCTTTGTACAACTTTGGTGCTTACATGCTCCTTATGTATTTTTAAGTTACATTAGCCCAGGTCAGGTACCTGAAACTATCCTCCTCCACCTCTCAAAGAGGGAAATATAAAACTGTATGATAGGGGCAGTGTGCCTGGAGGTGGTGCCCTTAGAACAAGCACACTATTATCACAGGGAAGTGTTCTCTGTTGGGGCCTAAGTATTCAGAAACAGGGATGAACTTTTGACTACATACAAAAAATATGCACATGTCTCAGGGCAGAATGTATGCAGGAAAGCACGACAACAAAGTCTTGAGGAGGAAGTAACTATTCATGCCTGAAACCCTGTTGTCAGAATGTCTCTAGCTACTACAACATTTATGTGACAGTGGAGTAAGTTAGGGGACATTTCTGAGCACTCTTCAAAACCAGGTGCCCTGGAAATTAATTAGGTCAGAATATGTATGCATTTTCCAGTAGCACATTAAGTTGTCCACAGACCGAAATAAAATAGCTTTTTTGGCAATTTATCTACTATTCATTATGAAAGTATTTTTTATCATCTTGGGATGGTAAATGGTGTTCATTTTATGGTCAATAAGGATCATTTTATTTAACATCTAATATTTCTGATGGAGCTAATGGCAGGGTTTCAAATCATAACTCTTAAAACTCATTTGAATTAGAGAGGAAAGTAAAAAGGAAGCAACCCAAAAGTCGTCCCTATTTTTGTTACTGTGAGAACTACCGATTCTATTCTTTCCTTGCACTGATTATGCATTTGGTAATAAGCTGTTCACTAGCAATGATGGTTCTTCAGCTGAGTTCTAAAATTTACACTTGCAATGATTTGTGAGAGAATTTTCACAAATAATTTTCACAGAATTGTGCTAAGTTGTAGTGGGAAGGGCAGTAAGCCGCTACAAGGGCCCAGCTGGGCAGACTTTTAGCTCTGGTTCTTTGGTCACCATTTCATATTTCTTAGCCTCTGGTCCTAAAAAGTCAGTGTAGATAAGGATTTAACCTCACAAATTTATCATGAGAATTAAAGAGTTTATTTAAGCATTTTTAAAGCAGCAAAGTAAAAAAACACATGCAATTATTTTTATTCTTTTAATAAAATTCATATAATAGTACCACTATAACAAAATAAAATGAAAATTTAAGATGTTGTTACCGTTATTGTCAACCTTCCTAACATAATGTGAAAGAAACATTGCTTAAAGACAGTTACATAAATCACCAAATTTCAAACTTGTTCACAAATATAAATTTATCATAGGCACTGGAATATTAAAATTATAATATGAAACTTATTGACATATGCCAGTAAAAGGCACAGAAGATCTGTTAAAGAAATATTTAGATGTATATGCATTTTGGTTAAAAATTAGGAAATATTAAAAGAAGAAACATACTCAGTAAAAGATCTACACTCTACTGCCACACATCATGGAAAATATTAAAATTTGCATATACAATTATTTATTACAAGTTAGAGGAAGGAGCAGGAAAAGTAGTGGCATAGTGGAAAATATTGTTATAAATATTGTTATTATTTCCTGTATTCCTAAGACATTTTACAGTACTGAAAAAGATAGGGGATCTATTCCCGCAAAGCATGAGACACTGGGATCGTATGTCCAAGTTAATCGGACAATGCCAAATAGATGAGAAGTGCTTCCAATTTCACGTACTGTTTGATTTACAAGGTAAAGGATTAGGCTTCATAAGAAGAGAGGTTAAGCATGTCATCTATGGTTTAAGAGAAGACGAAAACCTATCCTTCGTCATGGTGTCAGGTAATGTGCTCAAAGCTGGCATGCCTTTCCTTCCCTCCATTTTATTCAACTCCATAAATAAATACGAAGTTAATCACCTCTTTACGGATACACAATATCTTTCTTTTAAATGTAACTCTCACTCAAATTTCTGGAAATCTACGATATAAATCTTCTATATCCTTATATGATGCTCAAAGGATCAAAACAACTTGAATTTCCTTTGCGGGCTAGTGAGATGGTAGCCTGAAACAAATGTAATTTGATTTCCAGATTGGGAAGTAAAATTACATTTCTTACATACAAATATCTGTAGTGTAAAATTCATACCCATTACATGTAGTAATGGGGTCCAAGATGTTGAAATCAGACAGAACCGGGTGTTATTCCTGGGGTCTGCCTTTTATCATCTTTGTGTCTCAGGCAACTCCTGTACCTTCTGAAACTCAGATTCTTCATCTGTAATAGGAGGATAAGAAAATCTCACAGGTAATGTGAAGACTTATTATAATAATGTATATAAAACCTACTTAGTATGCCCTTTAAAAACATTTATTAATTTCCCTTTTTGATTGTTTAGAGTTGTTACAATAAACTCACTCTGTCCTGTGCTGTTTGAGATATCTCATGCCACAGTGGAAAAGCCTGCCTATGTTTTCATCAGTGGAAATTAGGACAAGTGTTTATTCATAAAATATATGTAAATGTTTTGACCTTCCATAATGCACTGAAAATTATTCTTTACTATAGGTAGGTAGATGAAAAGCTAGTTGAAAAGCTTTTTGGAAAAAAATAATTTAAATTAGAAAAAAATACTTGTTTTTCATATGTTATTTTCTTTCAGAAAAACATAACTACTAATATAATACAATACAATATTTTGTTGGGAATCTCTTAAACTTACAGTATTCTTAAATAGAATATCACAAAAATTATCAATTAAAAAAAGACTGTCTTTAATACATCCAATAAATATAATGTTATTTATATGAAGAGACATTAATTCTGTTTCTATTAAGTAATGAACAAGATCTTTTTAGATGTGCGAAGATACTGACCCATCATTAAAGAACATTGTGTTCCTATAATTGCACATTAACATCCTATGGTATCATATGTAATGTATCACATAGCTCACTAGCTCTAATTGGAAGCACTTATGTATTCTGTTTGCTACCCAGTGGTTTTCTCTTTTAGAAGAGTGTTAATAGATTACATATGCAAGTAGTAAGATTGAAAATCCTAAAGACCAATGTACACAATTTAACTGCATAGCTTATAGGTGTTGCTTGGTCTGAAACAGTTTTCATTTTTAGTAATATATGAACAAAACTCTAGCTATGTGGACTCTAATTGCTTTAGCAGATACTATGAGCATATCATATAAGTTATTGTGCCATATTTTATTACATGATTGCATCAGTTTTCAACGACTGTTTTTAGCTTTCAAGACCACTCTTTCCCCTTTGTCTTTTGGATTTCCTGAATGTTATTAGACTGTGGTGAGGTAAGGCATTAGAGGAAATAATAACTGTGCTAATGTCCAATCCAAAGACTTATAAATTATAAACCATTGGTGACATCATGGCAATAAATTTCCTAAATCTCAGTCTTGTCCAAGTAATAAATTTAGGTAACAAAGTTGCAATTTTAGTTGTTTTATTTAATGATGAAAACATAAATAATGTTTGTTTAAAAAAAGGAAAAACAAAAACCCTACGTCCCTACATATTTGTGATAGAATGAACATTTTGGGTGGGAAGTTACATAAAATTATGTAAAATCCAACACTTAGGCATTACTTGAAATAGTGCACATTGTTACATTCTTTCAAATTGCTCTTTATTCCTGCTACTCCTCAAAAAACACCTTGTGTGCCAGTTACACCGAATTATCGAGTATTCCCTGGTAAAGCCATGCTCTTCTCATTTCTTCCTGGAACCTCTTCCTCCTCCTCGCCTTACTCACCCTCAGCTCTCAACTCCAGGGTGACCCTTTCCTTTAAGATTAAATTCAAAAGTCACTTCTTAGAAGTCTTCAGAGATTCATGCAGATATAATTTATTAGTTTTCCTTTGTGCATATCCTTTTAGTACACAGTCAATGACTATACAGGGTAAAACTACTGGCTCAGCAAAGAGAGGATGTAATAATATCTCACAGGAAATATTGTGGCGTACTGTGCTTTGACCAAAGGAGATCCTTTTGTGGATCAAATTCATCCGGAATTTACATTTCCTAAAAAGGTAACCCTAGATCTGCACTATGCAATACTATAGCCACAGGTCACATGTGGTTATTTAATTTATAATTAATTAAAGTGGAAAAATTCCATTCTTCAGTTGCATCAGCCACATTTCAAGTCATCAATAGTGACGTGGCCTGTGGCTACATTATTGGATAGAGGCAAACACAGAACATTTCTACTGTCACATAAGTTATATGGGACAGCATGGATCTAAATCCTGAATCCTATGCCCTTAGCAGCACACAGTAGAGTCAGTAGCCAGCGGGCCTCCAGGGAGACAAATCTTGACATCAGACCACAATCATAGTAGATAAAGTCCAGAGGGATCGTACTGAAAACATTAGTTTATTTTTTTAAGCCAGAAGTTATGCTAAGTAATATTTAATGGCAGTACAGCTGAACAAATGCACACCCTATGTTTTTTTGTATGTCATTCTTCTACTTAGAATCACTTTTCCCTAATCTAGGCAGGTACAATTTTATCTATTATTTAAAGATCAAGCCATGATACAAAGTGTATTAAATGTTCATTGATTTTCCCCAGCAGAGAAAAATGGTTTCTTTCTGGAACTTGCACAGTGATCTATTCATGCTTTTTTTCTCTCATTTGTTTTTACTTAAAACTTGATATTTAATGACGTATGTGTTCTTTTTTCCTATTACATTTTTTAAAAGTGAGGAACAAATCTTACTGTATTTCTTTCAAATACAAAGAGATTTGCACTGAGTTAAATCTCATTAGAAGAATAAGCTAATGAGTGCATTAATGAGTAACTGAGTGACTGAGTGTAAGAGACTATGGAAAACCTATATCCAAAGAATAGCAAGGACATATCCCTGGCCTCTAGGAGCTAATAATTTAATAATCTGACACAGACGTGAACACAATTGCATAGTAGATGTCAGCCTACAAAATTCAAATAGTAAACTGAGTTTTAAAGTGACTTTTGGGAAATATGATACTCTTTAACTTTTTGATAGTAGTATATGTTATTATTAATATGTTACTGATACTTACCTCAAATATGAGAACAATTTTGCTATAAAAGATAAAAAATAAAACCTAATGACAAACAGTTTAGCATTAAAACCCTGCATCCTTATATCCGTCATCCTCTTTAATTTTGATAGAGGCTCGTGATTCTTCACTTGTTATTCAATTAAGCTTATGAATAAATATTACCCCTCTCAAAAGAGCCAACTTTACTGAGGGATTTTTCATCAGATTATCCCTCTGCATATCTTAAACTTCTTTCCGATTAATGTGATTTCTCTCCTGCGCATCCCATCATTCCAGTGAGGCTGTTTTACCTGACAATTTGTACTCAATAGCAATTACTCTGGAATGTAGGCAAGTGGAATAGCAACTGGAGAAGCTGCTTGGGTTTGACAAATGTAATTTTTTGTTTGTGGAAATACATAATTCATTATAGATATTTTCATTCTTATATTTATTTTAGAGAACTTACTAAATTTATGTAATTTTTGAAACACCGATATAAATAATAATGGATGCAGTAAATGCACATTGAGCTGTTACTATTTATACAGGATTTATGTAGGTATTTGAAATATGGAGGTGTAAGGTCTAGCTGTTAATCTCAAGGAGCGTACCAGAAATTACAACAAAAACTATATAAAAATAATACATTATATACAATATTACAAGATTTATAAAATATTTGGCAGCTATTTTCATTTCACATTGAACACATACTAAGTGCTAACGATATCTTAAGACTTCATGTATATATTATTTTACAAGGTGTCCCAAAACTCTCCAGGTAAAGGAAAAATTTTGTGAAATTTTGTAAAGAATATTTTGTAAACAAAGGTATATTTAGCTACAATTTTCCATTTTCCCTAGGTATGGTGACTTTTGGGACACTCTGTACTTAATCTTCACAAAAACTTTAGTATTATTAAACCTGTTATACAGCTGAGAAAACTGAGACATTTTACACATAATACTCAAATCACAAAGCTAATAATTGATGAAGTAAGAATTTGATGGCAGATCTGCTTCCAAACACATGGTTTTAACTACTATATTAAAAAGTGGGATTACCACAAATATTATGTGAAACATACCCTAAAATGCTAAAGCCTGGAAACCACGGGAGTTCAAAATGGGAGAGGTAATTTTCTGTTTCAGCATATGAACAAAGGCTTTATTTGATCTGATCTTTGAACGATGTATTTTGGTGGGAGATGAGTGTGTGCGAGTGTGCGTGTGTGTGCACGTGGTGTGGGGCAGGGGAGCAGCGGGGGCCATAGAGAGAGGGCAGGGAAAGCAGGGAGGCAGATTATTCTATCTAGAGGAAACAGCACCAGCAAAATTTCCAAAGAAAATAAATATAATTCACACTCGAGGGATCAACACACAGTTGAGTTTAGACAATGAAGAATATATATGTATATATTAGAAGATAGAGCCGAAAAATAAACATGGCGGCCAATCTGTGGAAAGTTTTCTGTGCCAAAATAAGCTGTTTAGTCTGTATTCAGAAGGTGTCAGTGACACAATGATAATTTCAGTTGAGGAACAATAGCATCAAAGAGGCGCAATATTATAATGAACCTGACAGTGATGTGTGGGATGACATAGAGACTTACGAATTTGTCTGGCAGGTAAAGAACTATTTGCCATAGCCTGAGGAGGGCAGAACTAGGTCTCGTTACACACTATGGCAGGTTGAGGAAATTTTTACGTTGTATACTGTGCCTTGGTCAAGTCACTTAGCTTCTTTAGCTCACGTTTCTTAACCTCTGCTGCATCTGAATCCTCTTTGATGTTCCAGCATAGCTGTGGATTTGTCCCTCAAGAAAACTGAAGCAAAGCATAACATGTTTTATAAGCAATCTAAGGGTTTATGGACTTTATGTAGGCATGGTAAGAAGTTTTAAAATTAGCTACTCTGCACAGATTTTCCTATTGCTAACATGAAGTGACTCTAAGATCGTTATCACTCCAAACTTGTACATTTGTTCCTTCTGTTACTTTTTGTTCCCCCTCCTTGTAAATAAATACAGAGATTACCCAGATTTTTAAAATCCATTTTCCTTTGAACTCTCTACATGCTATTATGTGGGATTCACATATTTTGTAAATTCAGCTATTCAACTTCAGCCCCCATCCCTCTGCTAATCAGGTTGTTCAAACCTGGTATCCTGGCTTGTATGAAATCTATTTTCCATAGTTATTTCAAAACCAAGGGCTATTAAGAGTCCTTGGGTCTTCAAAAGAATATAACAGCAATTACTAATAATAAGGTTCACAAAATTAGTGTGTCAGAAACAGTTATTTAAAAATATACATTGTTTAACAATATACATTGTGGGAAGATACAAAAGAAATATAACCCTGGTATCTGTCACCAGGTTTTGAGAAATTTAAAATGCATTGGTTTGTGATTAAAGCAAGTATAAATTATTGTCCCGATTATAATATATTAGCCTTACTTTAAATTTAACCATGATTTATAGCTATATCACATTAGAATTTTATCTTTCCCTTCAATAAAACAAACAAAATATTGCTGCAAGTAAATGACAGTTGTTAATTGAAAAAAGAACCTAGGTGACATATAAATCTAAGAAAAGGTATAACCAAGGATTTTTAGTTTACATACATTAACAATAACTTGTTTTATATTAATTGATAGTTTTGGGTAGTTTTAGATTTGTAATAATTATAACATTTGGTTTATATCTAAAATGTAGTTGACTAAAATATTTTGAATCAATAATTATAATTATACTTAATAATTGCCACTCTTTCTCAAAAAATGTTTTTTGGGAAAAAATATTTTCCTCATCAAGTATAGTCACAAAGCCAACTATATAATAATTATTTTGGTAAAATGCACTTTACCTACTAAATTAAATAAAATATTCTGGTTATATAAGTAAAAAATACAATCCATTTAATACTCATGTATAGCATATGATTAATCTCTCTCTCTCTCTCTATATATATATATATAGGCAGAATTTTTATATTGATTATAACTTCTGTTTCTAGAGAATTCCTATTAGGATCCAAAATAGAAGAAAGGATAATATTTATTATCAGGGTAGACAACATTCCCAGGAAGTTCATTATAGATTTAACCTAAGTAGGAGTGGTTTTCCTCTGGCCTCATTAACTTTCTACTTGTCTTGTGTGTGTTTAGCATTGTTTTAGTATAGTAGAAATCTTACCTCTGATATTGGTGCCCAGACATTATATGGCCTTTCTGTGACCCAGAATTTTCCCATTATTTAATCTTTAAGGTTGATGTAGTATAAAATATTATTGTTTATAGATGATGCAATCTAGATTCTGTGCCTCATTGTCCCAATTATTGATTCTATGTTTTAAAACAAGTGTTTAAAATCTCTTTGAAGTATCAACATTTTTATCCATGAAATGAAAATACTCCACAGAATTGTTTCAAAGACTAAATGAGATCATTGTGTATTAATATACACAGGCATTCTTAAACCATATATTAATAGAAATGTAGTTAATTATAATTTTAATTATCACAAATACACTATTAAGGGTACATCTTTGCTATGATAGCATGTGAATAACTAACTCATTTTCTGTGATAATAATTGCTAATATTTGTTAAGTAGTTATTACACATTCTCCTAAATGCTTTGAAGGTATTTATGTTTTTATCCTCACAATAGCCCTTGAAATACATAATGTGCTTATCCCAATTTGTAGATGAAATAATGAAGAGACAGAGAAAAGTCATTTGCCTAAGGTCACATACGTAGCAAAGCCAGGTAATCTGTTTCTGGAAGTAGTAGTAAAAGGAGAAATCATAAAATCCTGATTATTTTTTGTACTCGATTTGCTTAAATATGGTACTTTATGAACACACATCATACATAAAGTGCTATTTCTATCTTTTAACATGCCTTCATGGTTTCTGTAATCCTCACATATGTTAGTCCCGAAATTAATCATAATTAATGTCAGAAGTTGTATACTTAATACAGTCTTCATATTATACTATTAATATATTAAAGGCAAGTAGAAGGATTTTACACATTTCCAACTTTGCAGAAAATATATAAATTAACTTTGATTCCAAGTTGGTGGAAAGTTAGCATCATGTTATCCATTTCCATCCTAGTAACAATAAGTACAAGTACACAGTCCTTACAGCTGGATTAAATAGGATTTGCCCTCTTAAATTTAAGGGACCTGAATTTATCTAGGTTCCCCAAACAAATATCGGGGCCATAATTCATCTGCTTTTTGTCATCATTAAAATTAATGGTATAAACCAAGGAAAACAGAAAGCACATGTGTTCATACTCCATGCAGATTATGTTTTTAATAGGAGCTTAATTTGAGTTTATGCAGATATCACATGACTGTCATGGTATAATTATTCAGCTATGAATGCCTGTTAACTCCCAAGGTATATAACAATGAAAAGGAAAATTCTGTCTTGGCTAGAATGAGAAATTCCAGAACATGAACAATTTACTCTATGACATTTTGCCCCATTGAGACCTGGTAAAGAAGCTCAAAGAGCAAATCAGTGGTTTACAAAGAGTAAAGTAATGGAACAATTGACTTGATCTTTCCATATGTGCATTTTAAGTCTCTACATTCAAAACATAGTTACTTTTATTTGTGATCTTATTATTTCTTAAAGCATCAGTGTTTTTTATATTAAATTGTGAAAGGACAGCTATCACATTTTTCCACTTGCCGCTTCTTTTTATAAATGTGTTTGTTATATCCATGATTAGACACCCCTGGGAAATTTTATCGACCTAAATATAAATACATCAACAGAAAAGAGCATATGTACTGTAAAAAGAATTGGAATCTGCTCATATGGTTTCTTTACATTTCAACATTTTTTCACAGATGCCATCTGGGAAGTGATGAGGCCAAAAGGATTAACATTTTATTTATACCAAACTTTGTTTTAGCAAAGCCTTGTCATTCAACTGTGGTTATAATGATATGATGTAACTACACAATTTTCTTTTAGCGAATGAGCAAAGACTTCAAAAATTATTATTATTTGGCAAAGTTGCTATAGGAAAGAGACAATCCTGTCAATTCTTGGTGAAAATGCAAATTTTAAAGAATAATTTGGGAATTAGGAAAAATCCTTAAATATATCCATGCACTTTAACTTGCTTATTTTATTTCTGTAAATATATTCTAATGAAAAGAAAACAGAAAAAAATGAAACACAAAAAGGTTCATTATCATGGTACTTAGAATTTAAAAAAAACAAATTTTAAATGCCAGTAAAAAGACAATGACATATTTATGTAATTGATTATAAGGCAGGTATTAAAATAGTTGTTTATATTAAATATGTTAAAAATGTTTTAATACCTAGAATTAATATAGCTATTGTTTCATTGTGGAAGCAATATGGAATTATGTGACAACTATGTAAGGTGTACAGAGAAAAAAATTTGAAGAAAATGCATTAAAATATTAGGTTTCTAACTTGTGAGATTTAGGTATTTATTGCATTTGTATTATTTTTCTCTATTTTTAATACTTTGTATAATGATCATATAAGACATATATTTAAAAAATAGGTTTTCTATATCCTATTATCTAAATAAATCAAATTCACAGTGCATGGATCAAATCCAGCCCAGACACATGCTTGATTTACCAGACACAGGGTTTTGAAATCTTTAATTTGAATGCCTTTTAATGAGACTTAAGGACTTTTCATGGGACAATTTAACCTTCCAATTACTTCGTATTCTTTTGCGTTTCCTTCTTTTTCTTTTTATGTCACCTGCACGGCCATTGTGGGCATTTGAGTTTGCAACCTCTCTAAAGCATTGTAACTCACTTCATCACCAACAACTATTGCATTTATTTTATAAATAGTTCCCATTCTTTAGATTTAATTCAAATAGCAAAGTCTCCAGAAAGGCTGTGGTCATGCCCTGCTATCTCATGATAGAGGTACTATATATATGGTTTAGCAATTAATCATGGTTGAACGTAAAAGTTAATGGGAACTTCAAAGTGATTTGAAACTCTACATTAATTGTCATGGAATCATAAATCTTCATAGCTTTCACTCATTCCTTTCTATATAATTAAATTGATCTATATATACACTGCCTTTTAACAATATGTCTCTGTTTTATTTAGGGGAAAAAAAACCCTGACTATTCCAAATATTTATGTCTAAATTAATTACCCAGAATTCTTAAAAGTTGAACTGTACAGTTGTATGTTTAATAATTGCAAACTACAGGCAAAATAGTTCTTAGATGAATATGCAGATATCAGATGTCTTCTTTTGCTGTCAAATTAATCACCACAGAGTCATTCAAGACCTGTTGATTGACTTTTAGGTCATTATTTATAATCTATTATAGCGAACATTTGAATTATTTATAAAATTATAACTCACTGATAAAAGTCAGTTTCTGTCTATAGAGCGAGACTTCTTTGCATCAAATAAAAAATTACGATTACATAATTTAGAATAAATCAAGCATTTTATTTGGTTTATTAACTAGAATGTTTGATGTTGAAAACTATACTGTAGGCTTACAACTATCAATCACATTTATTGGATATTTATATCATTTCAAATTATATTTTCAACTAGAGAAAACATAATAAATGCTTATTGTAAATTATTTTGAGTAATTGAAAGCTCGGTTAATATCTTACTCAGCTTATTCATGGCAATTTACAATTCTTAAAAAATATACCTTTTTAAAAAGTATATTTTTTCTATGGTTAAGAACTCAAAAATTGTACATGTGGTAACTATTAACACATATATAAAATTAAAAATAGTAAAAATAATTATTTACTAGAAATTATAACATATATTCCTATATAATTTGTATTATATATGTTCAAAATAGAGAGATGAAGGAGGTTTAAATAAGGTGAAGCAAGAATTCACTGATCTATATCTATATAAGATACATATACATTTACTATCTACGTAGATAGATATATAGATCTATATTTAGAATGGCCCAACCTGAACAATGACTGATGGAAAAATAACAGGAAAGAAAAATTTAGCAACATTATGTTTTCTATCTAGGCACTGTTGAATTTTTAATAACTGGTAATACTTTCCCAAGACTGTGTTTGATATGTGTTGACGGGTAATTTAAACAATTATAATCAGAAAGCCCCTAAACAAATATGTATGCAAATAAACTGGAAGGGAACATGCAGCTATAAAAAAGTTATGTTGGACTTCTTGTTATATGTATATATGCATGTGAATGTGTATATACATTTGTGCATACACACACATATATTCTATATATTTGATCTCATATACTTTATACATTACATGTAATATGTATACTAATAAATATTATATATAATAATTTAAAATGTATTAACTATGCTATTGCATTTGAAATTACTTAAATATATACATACACAAACTATAACATATATTTTAAACATTAAGAAAACAGAAACATTTAATTATCAGATTAACTAAAGTTTCCCTGTTTTTAATTGCCGCCCCCTCCCTTTTTTTTTTTTTCTTTAATAACACCATTGGGAACAAGATTGACAGTGGTTTGTTCCATAACAGTAGAAGAAAAAGACTTAAAAATAGAATTTAGCTTTTGAGTACCTTCTCTCTCTTCCTCATAGTTTTGATTTAATGCTTCTCCCCTCAATGTTGTTTCATCATTTCATCTGTTATACTGATATGTGCCTGCACACACAGCAGCGAGAGGTATGTGGTCTTGAAAGAGAACATATTATGTGTTTCATTGATTTTCAAATTGTGAACTATTTATCTAAACTATGTTCTAGCTACAAAGCTAAATGAAAAGGATGAGTGGCAGGAAGTAGGAAGTGCGAAGTAAAAAGTGGAAAGAGCTGAATTTGCTGATATTAACAGATCATAAGAAAGGTATGGGAAATATAACAAAAAAGACATTGGGTATATTGTGAAAGAGTAACTCCTGAGAAATTTAGGTAACTTCTAATGTTATTGTCATCATTGGAGAAATCTTTTATTACTAAATAAAGCAAAAGCTATTTGAAAAATAAAATATACTTTGTTTTAAGCCATCTTTATTTATAATCTTGCATAAAAATGGTGTTCCTTAAAGAGAAAAGGTGATGCTTTATTAAAATTGTAAAAATTTTACAAGGTCCTCTTCAAGAGCTGACCAAGGAAAAACTAAGAGTATGTTGAATACAGAAAATCTACAGGTAAAGTCAATGATGCTATTAGCTTTTGAGCTCAAAGAATTCAGATAAGTTACTGCTATTGAATCGATATTACAAAAAATTCAAACCATCCAAAATCTGCACATGGATAGAAAAACAAAATTTTGGTTTTGTGGCAAAATTAGAATATTACAGATGTCGTGATCTCAGAGCCATGATCTATACCTAAAAGCATATATTGAAATCTTGTCTAATTTTCACAGGATAACTTAAATGACATATAATGCCAATTGTTAGTGCTACTGATACCTGTGTCATTATAGTTATAATAAAAAATACAAGTTTTGTTCTCAAAATTTGATATTAGAATTTGACCAGTTAGACATTTCTTTTCACAGAAATATATAACATCATTTAAAAAACCTAGACTGTCAAAATGCAAACCAGTTCCAAATTCCTTGAAAACTGATCACTTAAAGTTATTTTGGTAAATAAATCAAAGTATGATAATGTTTCCTATCATTAAACTTATATTAAAGGGCATTAAACAATTGACACCTTATCAGAGATGGAAATATATATATATATATATATTTACTATTACTGTACCAAATACTAATTATAAACCATATTTCTTTAAAAATTTGTAATAAAATTATATATTAATGTAAATAGAACCAAAATGATGACTGACTCAAATAAGTAATAACCATGACTTTTAGGTAGCTTAGATTTTTTTTAATATTACTATTTCACATAATTCATCAAAATATATAAAATGCGGAGGTTCAAACAGATGAAGTGACTATTGAACATCTCAGTTTTAGAATCTTTCCCACTAAGCAATCCTGACTCCATGGTAAACTTTGGGGGTTACTGTTATGCTCATTCTAAGTTAATAGTTAACTATATAAAAGGAAGTATTCTATGTATGATAAAAGCTAAATTTAGGCGCTATTGTTAATTATGATATGCTTATTAGCTAACCTGTTTCAAGTTTAGGTTTCTGCCTGTCGGAGCATCAGTGACCATACATAACCAGTGAAGGCTTAGAAGCACCAACAATTTCAATGCAATGCAATTTCAGCTGGTCTTATGTGTTTAATACCTTCTGATTTTTGAGTTTGATTTAATTTTACAGAATCATTTACAGTTCCAATATCTTTATCTCTTGCATGTCTCTAAGAATTATCTATTTATTTGTTTTCATAATAATGGTTTAAAAAACTGACTATAAAGACCAATGACTACCTAGTTATTGTCCTCCATATAATCTTTGAAATTATTATACATATTTTGAATAAATGACCAAATAGTTGTTAGATAAAATCATATTTATACTTCATCATAAATTATTATGAAATTAGCATAGATAGTAACAACGACACAGTAGGAAAATTATATGTAACTTGTAATTGTAATTCTGTGCATGTAATTTTAGAAATTTTCATTCAGAAACATTTCAACTATTTTCTGAATAGTTGAATTGAGACAGTGAATTGAGAATAAATGTCTAAAAATTTAGGCAAAGTCACTTATGACATGATCGGGTTATTCCAATTTTCCATGACATAAATCACAAAATAATTCCCATTCTATTTTGTTTAAATGTCTCATGGCTAATTTAAAATAGCAAGTATTGGGGTGCAAAATGCATTTAGTATCTTAAATGGCTAGCAAAATAAATATGGCTTCTCTACGTGATATTTTTAAAAGTCCTCCTAAAAAAGGAAAAACACAATTGTAGAGAGGTGCTTATTTTGTCGTTTCCCCAAATCAACATTTCTGGAATTGAAGCTTAGTCTCTCATTTAAATTTATGCTCCTGGATACAGCATGTATTAGAAAGCTAACTCCTCTTTACTTGAAGACATTCAAATTTCGCTGATGCCAATTTAGTATGCTTAAGGAGAAATGGAAAATTTAGACAGATTTAAAGTTGAATAATAAAATGCCATAACAACACCTATATGCCTCAAATATCCTAATGCTTGAGTCAAAAGTTCTGATCTCAAACTAAGCTTATCACAATGGCAAGTGAATACTTTTTTTCATTATAGATATAGTTAGAAAGGGATCTCTCTCAAGTAAAGAGAATGCCTGTGTAATGTGATACCTACCAATGTGGGTGTCTCAAGGAATGTTAGGAATAAAGGATAAGGATGTGTTAATATTAGTGAGGGAGGATGCTTCATTTGGAATGAGATATTTTTTGGCTAACTGCATCAATGGGCTACATCGAAGTTTAGGAGGAGCAAGGGGAGGATGAGTGGGGGCGTCATAGGAAATGAGAACATAGATGTAGGAGGATATCACATTACATAGAGCTTAGAAACTGACCATAAAATCATAGACACTGTTCTGGAAGGAAAAAAGTAACTGGTGAGCTACATGCAGGCAGTGAGTGAACACAGATGGAAATGAAAAAACTGCAGCAACACCAGGAAAAATGAAAATATGATAGGAACTAAGTTGAGGAATATCCTGAATCATGTACTAAAGCTGTAAACTGCAGCGCAACTGTAAATTTTGAGATGTTGAAATTTTTTGCAAGTAAAAATGTCCATTAACATTTAACAGAGAACAACTAGAATATATAGAATAAATCTGTTGAACTATTTATATCATAAAATTAATTTCATTTTAAGTACCCTTCATTTTATTAATACTTTAGTTTTGTATCTTCCTTAATCTTTTAAAACAAATGAAGCCATCATTCTCCTCTCATGCTTTGTATCTCCCTTGCCCTTTAGAGAGTCTCTAAGATGTGAATCATTGACCCCAATTCCCACTCAATACCCTCCACCCCTGCAACCTCCCACCTCTATTTGGGCATTTAGCAACCAAGAATCAGCTCTAGTTAAAAGCCTGTGCTCTTTACTATACTGTATGTGTTCCACAATATACATAACTATGTTTATCAGTTTTATCACGGGAAAAAATGATCATTGCTTTCTTTCACAGAACCATTCATTGGGTGTCGGGCAGATGGGAGCAGGGAGGAGGGGATGGGTATATACACACATAATGGGTGCGGTGCGCACCGTCTGGAGGATGGACATGCTTGAAGCTCTGACTTGGGTGGGGCAAGGGCAATTTATGTAACCTAAACATTTGCACCCCCATAATATGCTGAAATAAAAAAAAAATTTAAAAAAAGAAAATTCTTGCCAATAAATTCTGTTAAATTCAAAAAAATAAATAAAATAAAATAAATAGGCAAAATGGAAAAGATGCCGATGAATGGGTTGTCAGAAAGAAAGGTTTGTTAGTATGAAGCTTTGGCATATCTACTCTTTTGGAAGAGAGATACACAATTGAACCTTAAAAATACGGTCAACCCAGACTGCTTGTCTTCCATAAAGATTCGTGCATTTTTTTTGTTTTGTTTTTTTATTTTGTCATTGTTGGGCACATTATTTATTTCAGCTTTCAAAAATATGTAGCCATGCAGGATCAGGGAAGGGCCAGAATAATGCTGTTTTTCTTGTTTTCCCTACCACTGTGCTATTATAAATTCTCTGTGGGTGCTGTGTGTGATAATGTCACAGATCCAGAGCATATTGTACATTAAAGGCATAAAGCCTGCTGCTATTAACGTGGCTACTATTAAATACAATCACTATACTGCTGTCAACCTTTGCCAGCACTCTCCCTGGTACTAGAGGTAAATCACAGCAGCACGCGTTGAGAACACAGGAAGGTGCTAGATCCTGTGCTGGACAATACAACAGTCTCTGGAATTAGCACACCTGTGTTTGAGTTCAAGATCTGCTACTCTTCAGTTGTGTGACCCGGACTTTAACTTCCCTCCTTATGCTATTTGGTCCTATGTGTGATGATAACATACAAACTCATTGCTATTATTTTTATTGTTATTGTTCACATCATATTTATAATTCTCTCACAAACAATCCATGAGGCAGATATTATTTTCTTCATTTTGCAGTTGAGGAGGCTGTTTATGCCCCAGGGGGTGCAACTAATAATTAACTAACCTGAAATTTACAATAATTATATGCATGGCTAAGGTATTATAATAGAAGATAGCAGGCTTAACTGTTCAAGTTGTTGCTACATGAAATGTACGCTTTTAAAAATTCATAGCAAAAAAAGATGTGGTTTGTGTGCTGAGAAAATATTCCAGGAACAAGGGACTATTATTTCTAATCTCCCTCTGCCACAGGTTGTCTTAACTTGTTGCTTCATATGCTCAAAATGATAACCAGAGGTCTGTTTAACAAATGATAGAGCTGAGAAAGAAAGATAAGTCTTGGCTTTTTCAAAGAATTAGTTGGGAAATATATTTCAACGCATAAAGATAAATTTAGTAGTTGCACAATTTGTTTTTCTTGCTGACCTACACTCCCTTGAATTCGATTCCTTTCACAGCCGAATTTCGTATATAAGTCATTTCATACTTGCCCTTTTCCTCGCGTATCCCTTCCTCTGTAACACTTTATTCTGAATTCCATTCCTGCCCTTCTACTAAAAGGGTCCGGTAAGAAAGCACCAATGACTTTCTTGTTTCAACTCCCCTGGAGTTTTCCCAAGGTTTCTTTGTCGCTTGGTATTTTCATTGAATATGAAAATTCTGAGTGCTTATTTTAAGGTCTGATCTTCTGTTTTCACTCTATTCTGTATTTGTTCTACTGTATCTCTTGTTTTCTTCATTTCACTTAATAATTCCTCCTCTTTCTTCATCACTCCTCCCCCAGCTTCACTAAAAGTACCTTTGCTAAGGCTTAGTTTGGCTCTTTTCCATTTTATTTCTCCTTGAATGTTGACATTATCATTTGGAACCTAAAAGTCATTTACATTCCTCCTTTTTCTTTTTGCCTTTTAGTTCAGTACTTGCCTAAGTGACACCGTGCTTGGATGTGCCTTCCCAATCTTAACCTCAACAGAGCGAAACCAAGCACTGCACTTTCTCACCTCCCAACACCAGGATCCTATCACTGGTTCTCCTGATAATGCTCCCAGTCTTGGCAAAGAAATCCTCATTATTTGTTACCCACATTCAAAGCTTAGAGCATCTGTGTGGTTTATCAGATTTATTTATTCTTTATCAACTATCAGTTGTCAAAACTTTTTGATTATTTACAAATGAGCTCTTATATTTTTTCCCCACATTTACCATTCAAGTATTGACTATGGTTATATTAAGATTAGATTTCTGCTTAGCTTCCTAACAGACTTCTTTGATATTCTTTCTTTATCTAATCATTTTATCACATACTCTACCAGCATTTATAAAACATGCTGTCATCGTGTCAATTACCTACTCCGTAATTCTCAATAGCTATCTCTTTTCATATATATCATTTTCTTTCAAGATTCTCCATGATTTTGCCTAATCTTAATTGTCCAACTTTTCTTCTGCTTAATTTATTATATGCAAAATGGTTTGTTCAGAAGATTCTCTTTATTATGCAACAAAGATAGTACATTTGCTATTAATTTCATGTTTTTGTTTTTAAGTTATATTATTTTTAATGAAAATATTTACCTTGCTCTGTCCATTTATTCATATCCTTCGAGGTCATTATCAGAATTTACTTTCAATGCTTTAACATAGTTAATGTACTAAGAAGTTAATACTTGTAAACACTTGAGTTCAAATCATGGCTCTGTGATTCCCTAGATGTGTGATTTTGGGTTAATTATTTAACATTTCAATTCCCAGTTTTCTCATCTATAAAATGCAATAAGTCTCATCTTCCTATTTAGAATGTTGTAGGGATTAAATAAGATAACCTAGTTGGCATAATTCATTTCTACAGTATTTTTTGTGGAACTACCTCATGCCAGGGGCTGGAGTTATGGAATTGGATAAGGCAGATACAGTATCAGCCCTCTAGTACTTACAGTATTATAGGAAATTCAGGCAGTAAACGAACACTTTCATAGCATCCATGTAATTTTGATGTATATTTCTAAAAGTATAATATCATATGAAAGTAGATGATGGTGATTTAACTTGGGAATGAAGGAGTCATAGAAAGCTTCCCTGAGAGGACACATGAGTAGAGAAGAAGAGGAATAAACAGAAGTTATGCAGAAAAGTATTCAGGAGTAACTCAATATATAGTAGCTTATTATTGTTTTATTGGTACTGCTGCTAGTATGATCCTCTTGATTCCTTTCCTGAACACCTTATTCCCGTGGACCTCTGTTCTCTGAAAACATATTGCACAACAATTATATTTTATTTTTAGCCTTCCTCTATGTTTTGCATTTTGTTTTACTCTTATTCCACTGAGTGTTGCACTGTTCCTGTTTGACGAAATGACCTTATTCTTGTCTTGACCTTCTTTGAAACTAGCTCAAACACTTCTGGGAAAAAATAGGATATCCCTGATTTGGGACTTTTATAGCACTTCCTATATGGTTATTTTATACTAGTTATTGCTTTATGCTACATATAATTTTTTGCAAAACCCGTGCAGTAATGAGGGGCAAAAACACTAAATTTATCTTTATACTATAAATCCATAATGTTATAATCACCAACTGAGGACAAAATGTGTTTTTTGAAAATATGTTTGTCAACTATGCCAGTTTTACATCTCTAACTAAACTCTAAGTTACATAGGGCAGGATTCCTGTCTTAAACAATTCAGTTTTATTTATCACTATCATAATATGGTACAAATGGTATTCTGTGAGTGTGCCTGTGTGCTGGTTGATTGTGAATACATTTTTGACGTCTATTTAAAGATGATAGAGTCATTAATTATCATTCAACCATAAAATTTACATATTTAGAAAATAATATGAAATGCAAGATTCTATTTCTTTTTTCCACCTTCCTGCCTAACAAGATAAAAGTCACTATAATATGAAATATTAGTTTGAGAATTCAAAAATAAATAGGGTTCACTTTGATTTAATTGATGTTTAAGTCATTTGCAGAATGATTCATATATGACTTATCCTTTCACTAGTGGAAAGGCTCTGTTGCTTCTCGAAATGTTCTTTTTTTTTTTTTTCCGAAATGTTCTTTATGCTACAGTTTTTTTCTTTTTTTAAAATTTTTGTACCATGAAGGGGAGTTATTTGTTCAAAAAAGCAAAGTTATTTTCTTAACGTTTTAGAGCTTATTCTAAGAGTAAAAAGGCATTGAAGTGATAATTCTCCCAGGACCCAGGGATGAGTCAATTTAGAGCTGTTAGGAAAAAGAGTGCCATTTAGTGAAAAAGTATATGTAAACACTCATCTTGAGTACTACTTTGCAGCATATTTCCAGAGGATTGTGTAAAATACTTTCCTTTAAATAGGGATAGAAATCTCAAGATCTCACTCAGTTTACTTGTTACTGTTCTGTTTGTTATTCTATTTGCTGAATATATGCTCTCATATATGTTAGGGTGGCTATCACTAGTGCAGATTTTGACATTTTTTAAGTGAATCAAGTCTTATTAAATGCAAATGCTTAAATAAGAGTAAGCATTTTTAAATTCAGAGGTACATATCTACAAAATTTGTCAATTATTAACATTTTGACAAATACCATACTGCAAATACTATTTCATAGATAAAAATAGGGAATGTTAAAATTATTGATTTTAGAGCAATTACATGTTTGAAGATAACTGTTTAACATTATGTAAACTTCACTTTCTTTACTGAAATCATACATATCTAAATCACATAAAGTTATACTATAATTGCAAATTGCCTAAACATTTAATGACTAAACATTTAAACGATAGTCATTCCTTCAAAACAATTACTGGCATTTTTTATGGTAAATCCATTATAGAACTTGTTTGACAAATTAAAGTGCTTCTCTTATAATTACAGAGTTCTAAAGGGTTTTATATATATATATATATTTGGTGAAAATATATATGTATATACACATACACACACTGACACACACACACAAACAACCCATAGTTTACACATACTGACATACCGTGTATCACTTTATATACCTAAATTTATTACCTGGAAAGAATGCCTTTAGTGCTATCAAACTAAATTTTAAAGGTTATAATATGTACTGAAGAGGCAATATTGATTTTAAACTTGAATATTTAATAGACAGAGCCTGAAGTAAAACATTTAAAAAGTTCATTCTTAGGACAATATGTTTGAAAATAACATTATTATGCCATGAAAGATTTGAAGTTATATCTATCCTATTACAGAAAATAAATTAGAAAATTTGTTATATTTGAAAGATTTTGAAGTTTAATCCCTTATATTCTCTGAGTAACAAAATAATACAAAATATTATATGAGATTGTTTTCATTTTTTATGTTGCAGTGAAGGCATAGGTGCCTGTAGCTCCCAGATTTGAAGTTTTATTTGGAAAGAAGTTGGTAAGAATTTTATAAGTAAAACTATGGAGGTTCAGAGACTAGGTAAGTCAATTTGACTATTTCGTAGGAAAGATCAAATGTACATTTAATAAAAAGATAGGAACTTGACAATCAAAGAACTAATTGCTGCTAAATCATGAGATATCCTCCTTTCCATTTCTGAAATTTCTAGTCTTAATTGTTTTCTCCTTAAACAATAAACAGGCAATACAAATATTATGGATAATTTGTCTAAATATGTGTAGGAATAGCCTACCACATGTCAGTAGCATGTTTTCTCTGCAAGGAGGAAAGATTTAACCCAAATGCAAAAGAAAGGAAACACATGATACAGAATTGAACAAGCAATGCAAGCATACATTAAAGCTTATATATGAAAGCAATGAAAATAAATCTCATGGGGACCAAATGCATGCTTTTAACTAAGTGATTTTTTTCCATTAGAAACAAGAATATTTTTAAAATGGATATTTTTAGAGTTATAGTAACTATGCTGATATTGGTATTTATATTAATTTACTTAAATTAACAGATATTATCAAGTGGCTAAAATGTATCACACACCATATGTAAATTGATAAAAAGAATATGCAGAATATTTTGTATTTCACATCTAGCCTAAAGAAAAAAACTCCACGCTAAAATAGAATACACTTTATGAATGGGAGTGCTGGGTTAAGGATGTGGGCAGAGATTTGGAATGAGAAATATTGACTGTTGCAATTCAGAAACTATTCAGCAGAAACTATTCACCTAAAGCAGAGCTTTGCTAGGTTACACATGTTTGATCACAATATCCCTTTGAGGTTAATGATAGAATTAAATTTCAACTGAATACAGTAGCCAATTTAAAATGGTTTGTAAAAACTCAATTGGGCTTAGAGAAAACTGCTTTACTTTGAATCCATTTTTTAGGCAATGTTTTCGTACTTTTCTCAAGATGAATATCCAGAAATTTAATGATTTATTAATAACTGTGAGTGAAGAGCTTAAGTAGAGTCATTTTGGTTATAGTGTTCTTTTTCCGACCTGTTAAGCATTATAGAATTCTGAGAGCAATGCTTTATTTAGAATCCAAATCACTAAGTTATGAACAAATGTAATTCCAAAATATTAAAATGTCATATTTTTTCCCAATAGACAGATATGCAGGTTGTATTTCTATATTACTCTATACACTGCTAAATTCTAAATTCTAGTAATACTCTGAGAGTATTAGTGTATTAATGTTTTACACATGCTAAATATATGCTGTTCACATACAGACCAAAAAATACCTTTTTTTTCAAAGGCATTTAAAGAGAGTCCAGGGAACTTGCTTTCTCTCAAACTGCTCAACCTCTCGCATACCTGACTATTGAGCAGGTTGTGTCATCTCCTGCCAAGTGAAATCCTGATGTAGGATGATGAAAGGCAATTCTTTTACCAAAATAAAATTTGCCTTTATCCTGAGAGAGCTTTAATTCTAAACTGAAACAATGGAGCATGGTTCTCTTGCAAAGCCACTTCCAGTCATTATCTTCTGAATGTTCGTGTGTACTTATTCCTGCCTTTGCCTCCTGCTTGCCTCCTTTGCCCTCTCACCTTAAAACTCCACTTCCCTACACTGTCAGGAAAAATGCTGCTGCTGAACATCAGGTCACCTCTTACATTTATTGCTTCCTGTGTGTCAGTCTTCAGGAACAAAATGTAGACCTAAACACTCTGCATTTTTGGAAATGGTAAATGAGTGAGAAGACGCAACAACTTTTTGTGTCATACCTAGTTCAGAGAATCGAAGTCTATAGACAAAAAATTTCTATTCTACCTTAAAGGACCCCAAATAAAAGTTAATAGAAATTATTAATATGATTTAATACATTTCGGGGTTAGCCAGACCTTTTTTACCAAAATGGATTTTGAGACTCCAACAGCAAAATAACTTTTAATTGCACTTCCGTGTAAATACTACCGTGAAAAAATCATTTAAATTTGCTCTCTACTAATCTGCAGTCCCTAACCCCTGGGCTGCAGAGCTCTGCCGCTGTGCCCCTTCCTCCCAGACCCCCCCACTTCCTCCTCCCGTGGAAAAATTATCTTCCATGAAACTTAGGAAGTTTGTTGGGGGGGCGTACAGAGGGAGGTGAGCCGCAGGCGGGGGCACGTGAACAAAGCGTCATCTGTATTTCAGCCGCTCCCCATCCTCACATCACCATCTGAGCTCCACCTCCCCCCGACCCCCTCCGTGGAAAAACTGTCTTCCGTGAAACTGGACCCTGATGCCAAAAAGGTTGGGGACCGTTGCTCTACTTATGTCTTATGCCTATGAGGGATAAAACAATTATACTAACCGCCCCCCCCCAAAAAAAATCAAATGTGCTAAAATTATAGGATAATTATTTGTTTGTCAGTATGGATTATTCCCTGACAGGAAAGAAGTAATGCATGTCAGATACAGAAAATGACACATCGAAATACTGAGATTCTACTTTTATTTTATTTTTTGAGAGACTGCTTTGGTGTTATTTATCTGAGTCCAAACTGGCTGGGAACATTTATTTCATTTTTCTCGTTCTAATTTGCACCTTGTGGCTTTTTGCGCAGGAAAAACACAAGAATAGTTAACCTTTAAGAAATGAAGAAAAGGTCCTCAACAGTTCAGAGAGTTTATGAGACGTGAATTCTCCCTTCAAATATGTATCCTACTTCAGACAAATTCTCTAAATCTTATTCCAGCACTTATCGCGATATGTATATCTATTTACCGGGCTGCCTCCTAAGTTGTGTTGCTATGACAGTGTGTGTAACAGTAGACTAAAATACAAGTCAGTGGGACTTGCTATGAGGAAGTAATGCATGATTTGAGATCAGAGGGTAAGATGTACTTATTATTGCAAATATGTGAAGGAACTACTACCCAGGCAACAGAAATAATGAACATAAAGACCTAGGAGAAGAGAGACGGAGAATTTAAAAAAAACTGCAAGAAGAAAAGAATCTCCGCAGTGCCAGGAGAAGGTAAGGAAAAGCAGAGGACAACAAAGATGTAGAGGCAGGAAGGACCAAGACCAAAAGGCAGATTTCCATAATCGCTAAAATTAAAAGTATGCAAAGGAATGTCTATAAACAGAGGCTATAGGCTATCATTTTCTTTTTGAGAAGCTTATTCTGGCTTCAATGTGGAAACCTAATTGGGTACAGTAAGTGGGAAGGAGGAGTGGGAAGAGGGGACAGGACATGATTTAAGAGCATGATATCATGAAGAGGAACCACATGTCTTGGTCACCTTTACACCTCCAGTCTGGTGCCCAAAAGAAGAATCCACTTAGTCAATTGCATACAGGCACCATCTTCGAGGCAAATATCTTCCTTTGTGTATTCTTAAAATTGTTCTCACTATTTGAAGATTATGAGTTCTTCCATTTTTTGCTCATGTTATACTTTCTCTGACTTTAAATGTGGCTTGCTTTCCTGAACTTAAATTACACATACTTTTAATAGCTTTCTTCTCATATTATTTTAAAGAAATTATAGCCAATTCAAATTTAAGCAGCTAATATCATTATTTTATCCACTTCTATTCCCAGAACATTCAGATGAACATAACGATGGGTGTCCCTATGAAAGAATGTCACAAATGTGCATGTCATCTACCAGACATAAGATTGGGAACTGCAGCTATGACATTCAGAATCTTAGAAAATATTAGGTTTCATGATAGTGGAACCAATACTTATAATGCATAATATGACACCAATTCTAAAATCAAAAAACACCACTACCAATAACAACTAAAACACACTTTGGGATACAAAAACTCACAAACCTGAAAGTACCTGTGAACTATTTTTGCTTTAAGTATTTGAAATATTGTAGTTGAGAGAGAGAGACAATGCCCAGGCAAATCTATCTGAATATAGAACAAGTCCATTTCAAAGTAATGAGTTTTCCCACAATAGACATTTATTTCCTTAAGTTAAACAGAAAATTGACTGAAGCTTATACTTACAAATGTATGTCCAGGCAGTCTAAAATCTATTATATTCTTTATATTATACCTTCATAATTTTGTCTAAGATGTTACCATCCATTATAGATGTAAACATACACACAAGATATAGTATATATGTATTTATATACTTATTACATACATACTATTTTTACCATGGAAAACACTTATAGGAAATTCATTACAAGATTTTAACTACTTTAAATATAAATCAAACTGCATTTATTTTAATATCTTTTTCCTATGTCAGACTTTATCTTTTTGGACTATTGGGGTCTGTGACTATACATAACTTGGTTTCTACATTTTATCTTTAGCTTTTTCCTTTCTTGTGCTTTATGTCTCATGTCAACTAGTCTCCACCCTGTTCATTAAATCTTTATTTTAACAGATGTTAGTTTTTTTTCCTTTTCCTCTTTCATGTTATCCAGAAGAGATCAAAGCATTTAGTCATTCTTGTCCATTGTATGCAGAGGTGTGTGGGTGAAATTTTGCATGATTCTTGTGTTCAGGTTGCTTCCCTAATGTTTTCAATTATTTTCTTTGATAATATTTGATATGTGTTGACTGCTTCAACTAATAGAAATCATCTTAAATCCAGCTACTTTTAACAGAATAAAAGTTATTAGTATAAAGTATTGAAACAATATTCAAATTTTATCTACTTTGATGAGGCAGTTGACTCATTTTCAATAAGAAAATATTACTTTTATAAATAAATTATAACATTTTTCCCTAAATTACATAATACGGTTTATTATTAGACATGAAAGCATGAAGAAATAAAGGTAAAAGATAACTACATTTTAATAGTAATTATTGAATGTTACTAACAGAAATCGCTTTATTGTAATTTTGAAAAAAATTTAAACAGCTTGAGGTATATGGAAAATTGTGGCTTTCATTTTCTTTTAGACTTTGGCAGTGAGAGTGAGGGCAATGTAATATAATGGGAAGGACTCTGAATTAGGTGTCAAGAGAATTCAGCTTTTACCACTAAGTAGCCATGGGATTTGAGGATACTATTTTACCAGTCTCAGTTTAAATTTTCTATACTCTAAAGTGAAGGATAGGAATTAGAGGAGCTATAAAGTAACTGTAAGCTATAGTATTTTATAAACATAGTTTTGAGCAAGAACTTTATGAAAATTGTGGTCACAGTTTATCTCTGGACAGATATTTTTTCTTAAATTAAGATATCATATACTGCTGGGCTTTGTGTTCAGTATAGTATTGGGATTAAGTGGTTATGCATATATAAAATTTTCCATTAATTTTTTGTACTAAAATATTCCAGACATAAATAAATTAGCAGCATAGGTGACAATAATTTTCATTTTTGTCTTATGATATTATTAAAATTTTTAGACTTTGGTAAATACAAGGTGGAGAATGGGATTAAATTTGTTATCATTTACATGACAAACACATCATTTCATTTTGTCTTTTTTTTTCACCTGAGGTTGATTTTAATCAAGAGACCAGAAACTATTGATTGCCTCTGATGCACTTTATAAATAAAGTACATCAGTTCACTTCTAGTTTTCTGAATGTTTATATGTGAAAAATGGCAATATTTTGCTTACCACTCATATAATCTTTTCTCATTATTCTATCAAATAAGTTATTATACCTTTCTAGAAAAAAAGATTTTTCCACATGACTAATATATTGTACAATTTTAGCATGAATTTAAAAAAAATGTTTCCATATTGCTGTTAGCAAACATCTGATATAGTGTCAAAGCAGCACCTAGGATTGCTATCACATTATACAAAAAATTAGGTATTGCTCATGGCAAATCTTATATTTCCCCCAAGATTTAGGCCAGCAAAGGGCAAGTAATTGTGGGACACCAAGCACCCATCCTTTCCAGGTGAAGCAATTTAAATAGGAGGCAAGACAGCTATTAAATGCCAGAAAATGTAAATCAAAAAAAGAAAAATTTGCCAGAATAAAAGCACTTAAAAGGAGCTTGAACCCTGGCACATACACAAAACTGCATTTGCAATACTATTCTAGAAAGATACAGACTTTTAGCCTTTGTATAAAGCTTAGTGCTAATCTCAAGTGAGGTAATTGGTTGAAATAGAAGCTAGTCTTGTACTTCTTAATTGATAACCTATTTTTAAGTGTACATGCATAGCAAATATAAGTATTTTTTAATCACAAGACAAATACTGAGGAATAAAAATGTTGAAGAGACTGTTTTAATGTCATTTCAGTGGCAGCAAAAGTCACACAATGAATCAGTGGCAGATCTGTGAATTGATTTTATATCCCATTAGACTCCCTTTCTAACTGCTCAGCAATTCCTGGGATTGCTTTCAGTGATCAAAGATACACAATTGAATTAAAATGTCAGACTGGAAAATAAAAATAAGATAAAAATGGAAAGTAGTCATAGCATGTGGTTTGATTTCTGATAATCCGAAATGGCATTTTTTTTTTCTTTGCCTGTAAATGGACAAATCTCAAAGCTATATTCAGGTACTACCGACTTTTCTATCACTTATAAAGAAAAGGTCTTTAAATTTTCTGAAGTACAATAGCAAAATATTAAAAGATAAAAATAATTGTGTTCAATGAAAGCTGAATGTCTATGTCATTCAGTTTTTTTTTAGGCAATGATTAAAGGATGACCCTTCACAAAAATATGCATTTCTCTAAATACATTTGTTCTAGCTGGAATTTCTAAATATTCATTAATTACAAAATCAAATTTGAGTAAAATTTATCTATTTTTAAAACATGGTAATATTTCAACATCTTTATATAGAGAGATAGCTTAATAAGCCCATTAAAATTAAGAATAATAGAATAAAAAATATGTTGGTCTTCTGTTATTTAATAATTTTTGTGCTATATAGAATTAAATATTTTGTGTTCCTTAGATTATCTAGAATTTATGGGCATTTTTTCATAAACCATCTGGAATCCAGACTTATCTGTGTTTTTGAAATATTACAATGTCAAAAATATTAGGAAAAGTAAAAGAACATTCTTCATTGCTAAACTTACTTTGAGTTGGGAAACTCATTCTTTTATATTTTAAGAACTCTATTTCAAATATATTTTTATTAATGCTATGGATTCAAACTTTTACCTTTTGGAAAAAAGAATTATGACCTTCTTTGATTATAAAACATATTACCACTATCCTTTGTGTGGAAGTAAGAACAGGTGGATTTTGTTTATCTTTGCTCAATCCCTAGGTTATATATGGAGAGAATTAGTAGTAAGGGTGTAACTGTTTATGAAGGGTACACTACTCCTTGGTTATATTATTACCACGATCTTTAAAGGACTCTGTGAATTTGCCACTGCCATGGAATTTTACGAAGTTGACAGATACTGTCACATTTTCAGCACAAAAAATTTAATGCTAATTTCAAGAAGATTCTTGATAATACAAATTGTAATGCACTTAACTTCAAATTCAATGTTTTGACAGTGTTTAGACCTTTATATTAATAAATATATGATACCAGCATAATCCCATTGGGGTATAATATTGATGACATCAGAGAGGCTATATGCTAATGTCATTAGAAAGGCCATATGTTATGATGGTTATGAGAACAGGTGATTTACTATCTGTGTGGTGATAAGTAACATGCTGAACCTCTCTGCGATTTAGTTTCCTCAACTGAAAAATGGAGATAACACTTTTATCACAGAGTTATTACCAGTAAATACATTGTTGATAAAGTTACCAAATATGCCAATAAGAGCCTCTAATAGTAATAAAAGTAACAACAATCATGGAGAATAATTACAGCAGAAGAGAAAGCAGGCAGAATAACCAGGGATAAATCAGGAATTGCATTTTTATAAGAAATTTTCATAATCTGCATAATCTATATTGTAGCAATGACTTATAAATAAAGAATGGCTTAATAATATTTCATTTAAAAATCACTGTTTCAAAGTGCTATATATTATGGTATCAAGTGAGAACTCCATTATATGCATATAACTAAGCATATTGTAGCTTAATGTTTACTTACAACATAAATACAGCTTAATTATAGATTTGGGGGTGAAAATTGAGTGTGTATGAGCCACAGTACATTACAAAACATGTTTGACTAATTATCACAAAATAATTGGAAGCCCATTTTTTTAATGGGGAATTTAAACAATGTCATCACTTCAGTTATATTTCATCTAATGGTTTACAAGATCTGGATGTTATTTAGGTTTCTTGTTTTTCATTGATAGTTTTAATATTTTATTCAGTATATTTCACTCAGTCTTACTCTAGGGTCTCGTTGTGTCACTACTGAACATTTGCCATAGTCTCAAAAATGGATATATCTATATCTATTAATTTTTCCCCCACATTTGCACCAGAAACATGTTTCAAAATCAATCGTGACAATAGTAGTAGTCTCTTGCTAAAAATTTGGATAGCTCTTGATTAGTTTCCCTAAACTCAACTTGATCTTAACTTTCCAGCCTCCTGTTTGAAAAGCGCTATATTCTATGCACATTGGGTTATTTGCCATTTTCCCATTGGACTACGGTCTTTTTTGTCTCTATACTTCTATTCGCTGGCCCCGTAGCCTTGACTATCTTCCTTATCTATCAATACCTCATCCATTTTTCAAAATCAGATGTGAATGGAATGGTTTTTGTTAATTTCATCAAGCGTTCTTTTGTTTACACTCATCACTTTGTCTGAAGTAAGTGTGCATTAAGTATTTCTGAAGTATAAATACAAGGAAAGAAGACTATGACTTAATCCACCAAATCAGAAGTAATCATTTTATCTTTTCTCTTCTGCTGCACGTTGCTGGTATTTTTTTTTAAAGGTGTAGGTTCTGGACTCAGACATAAACTACTGAATAGCATGCTTCCCTCAGATCCATTACAAAATAACCAGTAAAAAACTTAAGTTTCTTATTGGTAAAATGAGAATACTAAGAGTACCTACCTCATCAGAATTTGTGAGAATTAATTGAAGTAATACATTCAAAGTACAGAACATATATTAATTGTTCAATAAACATTAGTTGTTGGGAATATAATTCTTATTATTATGGATGCTATTGCCTATGCTGAAGTTGGATTGTTATGGGTATGTGAGCTCTTTGAGGGAAGCCATTTGTGTTTGTATTTCTCACCATTGATGTTAGGATCTATGTTTTCATTAGAGTTAATTTTATCACTATTGAATAATTCCTTTCAATACAAATTACTTCCAAGGTCACTTGGGCATTGATTGTAGCAGTTGATCAGAATTGTAGCTTCAAATCTGAACAAACACATAAATGCTAGCTTCCATTACTTCCCAGGATTCTCTCAAATCTATTTAACAAATAAAACATCAATTCCAGAAGCCCTGGTTTGTTTGCTCATCATACTTTTCCTTTTCACTTCAGTGCTATTCTCATCACCTCATGCTGATTCTCATCCCCAGTCTCTGCTATTTCCACTTCCATAGCTCTCATGTGGTCCTCACAACCTCATGGTGCAATGCTGAGACCCAGTCTCCAGTCTCACCTCCTCTACAAGGCTACACCTGACTAATAGGCTTGCTCCCCAAGGCACCTCATGATCTCTACTTTTTTTTTCTTTAAATTTCTATTGCATTTATAGTCAGTACAGTCAAGCACAACTTAGCAACTTAGATAATGTTATCTCTTCACGGCTTGTTATTATTCCACATGCTCACTTTCACAGAAAAACTATTAGATCCTTCCATATAAGAAGTGTAGGAACTTTCATGAAATCTCATAAATAAAAAGCAGGGGTTCCACAGTTTTTTGATACAAACAAAGCTATGACATCATATTCACCTTCTCCATATTCCAGAGAAATAGTCATTTCTTCCCTTTTCTCTTGGAAATAAGGACCCTCTCCACATATTTGTACATTGATCAATGACAAGATACATCATGCAATGTTTGGAACTTTTGTAATAAAATGATCTGAAAAAAATTACCGTCATGTTAAAACCACTGTGCAGTTGTCAAACAATGGTTTTTCTCCTCCCAACCCCCATGTTCTTGATGCTCAATTGTGTAACATGTCAGATTTGTTGGGTTATACTCTAGTTAGTTCTAACTGCTAGATCTCATTAAGTTTTGGGGCAATGATGCTTTAACGGGGGTAAATGTATAATACGTTAAATGATATTATCATAAGCAACAATATTGGATTTCAACTATTGGATATTAACTTTTACACAAATGCTAATGTAGACATGATGGTCACCTGTCATTCTACATTCCATCTTTGCTTTACCTTCTAGGACTGAGCTGTTCTGTATGGTAGCTACTAGCCACATGAAGCCACTGAACTTATGAAATGAGTCTAGTCTAAATTGAGTTGCACTGTAAGTGTAATAAACATTCTGAATTCCAAGGGCAGTGCAAATATAATGTAAATGTTATTAATAGTTTTATATTGATTCCACATTTAAATGATATTTTGAATATATTAAGTTAAATGAAATACATTATTAAAATTAATTTCATGTGCTTATTTTTATTTCTTCTAATGTGGCTACTAGAAAAATTAAAATTACATACCGGCTTATATTATATTTCTATTGGACAGAGATGTTCTAGAAAACCCTAACACAGAGTATAAAGAAAACAACATAAAATTAATAAGCTTTAAACAAAGGGGCTAATCTAAGCTCTATCACTAACAAACTATGTGACTTTGGGTCAGTGAAGTCAACTCATATGTCTTATTTAAAGATGCTAATTTAGGGTAAGTGTGTCTGCGATTTTAAAGTGAGCTTTTCCATTTATCTGCCTTAAGAGAGTTTCTTGACCCATTTTTACATAGAAGGGTAATGTTTCCATTATGAAATATGCATTCTATTCATTTTTTCAAACCACAGGTTAGCTGGCTTGGGCTTTGGAAGACAATGATTGACGTGCTCTAACTGCATGAGACATTCATCCAGTAAAGGAAAGAGCAGTGTTAAAATTATGCAGAGCACATGTGGTAAGTCTGGAGCACCTGAGAGCCATGATGACCCACAGAAAAGAGGCTATTAAACTAGGGCAAGGGGAGTGTCCTCAGGTGTGAACAAAGGGAATACGGTTACACTATTCTTAAAAACCACTTCAAGGTGTCTTCCTAGTGTGCTGTCAGAGTTACCTTACATTACAATGTACATTCTTTAGCAGTAACTAAATATATGCTCTTCAGGCTTAAAATTAAGTACCACAAAACTGGAAAAGTAATACTATTAAAATTAGCTATAGTAATGCAATGTGAAAATGAGTTTGCTATGTATACTGAAAAGCAAACGACTTCCTGCAATGCAAATGTGGTGCTATTGCCCTGAAGCTACAGTCACTGAGGCTGGCAGTTCTACCATTTCCTGTGCTCTGCGATGATCTAATTCTCTCACCATTTTTCTCCATTTCACCTACAATGCAATCTCCCTTTCTACAGTCCACTCTGACCTTACTTTGGCCCTTATTTGGCAGAATACAGCATTTGCATATCGAGTCGGCCTTTGTTTCTTTCTCATTAGCCCAAGATAATTAAATGAGTATTCTTGGCACTCACATGATCATAAGCCTCAGGCAAATGAGGGCACTAAAATTTTAAGATTTTTCATGATTGTGAGGTGGCCAAAAAAATTATTTAGAATGTACTTATATCATTTTTCAGATTATTATGTGAATAAATCATCACAGTTTAAAATAAGTCTAAGAAATAACTTCCTGGTGCCCGTTTGAAACACTTTGCAAGAGGAGATGAATGTATTCCGATTTGTGGAAATTCAGTCTAAGTTTGTTATGTTATTTTTCTGAAACTTCAAAAATATCAAACTAACACCTTCCTTCTCACCTGCCTATCCATGCTGCATGTCCATTATCTTAAACTTTGGTTTTAAAATGAAGTTATTTTCACAAGGAGACAAGGTGCTAAAGGAAAAAAAAAAAACACAGAACTAGAGTCCAGGAGCAAAGAAAGGGTCATGCTGGCAGAAAAATGAAAGAAAAGATGAAAAGGTACAAAACAGGTGAGCAGGCAATAATGGAGTTTAATGATAATTTTATGTTTTTTTAAGTTACTATATATAACAAATAAATTGACACTTTGATGGATAGAAATTTCTTCTTAAAATTGATTATATGGGGAATGGGTGCAAAAGAATCAATCAAAAGAGGGCACGTCTAGGAGAAAGAGTAAGTTGGGGAATATATACTCCAGTGACTGGCTAGCTCCAGTAAATGTAAGATCTTTGATCCAAAGTAGGCATTAGTAGATCATAAGGAATAGAAAAAAATTGTCAAATATAAGCTGTATATGATCTAGTCCTTATCTGAACTGATTTGTTGTGAATGAAGATGCCATTCAAAAATGGAGTATCATAGATAATATAGTCATTTAATAAGTGATTGATAATGGCATCTTTGCACCAATATGGCCCTAGGAAAACTGTTTAAATTTGTGTAAATACTTTACCTGACAATAGGTGAACCATATATGCTAATATTTCCATTTTTGTCTGTAACTCTTCTTAGGAATAAAAAGTTGTGAAATATTTTAAGTAAAAAAAAACTTCTTAGAATTGAACCAAAGAAGTGATAGAGGGTAAAAGAATACTAATCTCATAACTATTGTGTTTATATAACAAATATTCAGGGAAATCAAATCAAAATATAAAATAGCAGTTTGAAACATTTTAATTAAGGGTGTGGGGGATGCTTATTTGGATTTGGGAGTCTCTAATTTTTTCTTTTTTATTTACCATTTTTTATCTTTTTAATCTATCCTTGTTTCTAATCATAACTTAGGTCCCCTTCTTCCCTCACTTGGTCACTAGTTCTATTAATTTTGAGAAATAGTCTTATTGATAATATTAAGAGTTGAGAATTTTAATAATTAATGGAAAAACATATTGGTAAGCTGTTACATTCTCTCAGAATTTATGAACTGTGAAGCTTCTCCTCAAATATAAATATGAATAGCAGATCATTTTAATACTTATTTTTCAGCATAAATGATGATACTGTTTATTAAGCATAGTAACTTGTACAGGTCTGCCTTCTAACGTGATTCAAGTATTGAAGATTAGGAAAGAAAAACCTAAAAATCCCTGCAGACGCTGATGGAGAAAATGAACAGCTAAGAAGGAATTGACCGTGAATCTTGACTTTTCTCACCTAAGCTAGCTTACTGCAAAGTAAATATAGACTCCAATGTATGATCTAAGAAAGATGGAAAGGTGCTACCTACCCAAAAGCGGCTCCTCATTGTTTTGCCAAGATATCTGAATTTCTCAGCTTTAGTATTAATTCTTAAGAAATAAACCTGTGCTTCATTAGACTAAATAGCATAATAAATTGGGAGAGATAAATCAATTAGAAGGGGTTAGATTAGATGTATAAATTAGTGAAAAGAGCACTACCTATTACTTAAATAACATTTTGGCCTTGGATACTGTTACTAACAGTATTTGCTTCAAAGTTCTGCATAAGAGCACACTCCTATTCTTGGTGGAAAGGAAGAATCGGGGAAAACATTTTATTTCATATGTGGATATATTAGTTGTCATTGTAGAAATGACCTTAGAAACAGCCATCAAGCCTCATTGCATTTCTTAATGTCCCTTTGGTTCTATCATAAATTGAGATCATGCCATTCTGAGAGTTAATACTTTCCAATCCTCATCTGGGTCCTTCTTTCTGTAGATTTCCTGCCTGTACATAGAAGAGGCCCATTTGAAATTTGAGAAAACATCCAGAGACTTCTTCAAAAAGCTATACTCCTCCTAAATCCATACTTTTTAAAAATTAACAGATGTCAATTTGAAGGGGAAATATCATATACTATAAACCATTTGGGAATATTCCACCTCTTAAGGATGACTTACATTTTTCATTTGAATGGCATGGATGCTGAGAGCTTAAAATTCAAAACTCATTTGTAGTCTAGCTCTGAATCATTTTTTCCATGAACTCTGTAGATTTTATGATAAACACACACATATGTATGAAGTATGTGACCTCACTGGCAGTTATCTGCAGTGTCAACTGTTATTGGCAGATACCCAAGAATTGATTGACACACATCTTACAGACCTGGAGTTAATTAATATGTCTACCAATTCCCAAATGTACCACAGGAAACAGAAAATTTGTTTAATACAGCAATCAATGACATACTCTTTGTGGTCAGAAGGTATTCGCAATACGGCAAAAGTAGATTTTGGAATACACTATTCAGGAGTGTAAATACAGTCATGTGTTGCATAATGGCATTTTGGTCAATGATGGACCTCATATAGGATGATAGTCCCATAAGGTTAGAATAGATCTTAAAAATATCTATTGCCTAGTGACATATTAGCCATTGTAATATCGTAGCATACTGCATTACCTTTCGTGTGTTTAGATATGTTTAGATACTCAAATACTTACCTTTGTGTTACAATGGTCTACAGTATTCAGTACTCAGTATTTAGTAACATGCTATGTAGGTTTGTAGCCTTGGAGCAATAGGCTATAACATATAGCCTAGGTGTGTAGTAGGCTATACCATCTAGGTTTATATGAGTACACTTCATGATGTTCCCACAATGATGAAATCACCTACGGACACATTTCTCAGATCCTATCCTGGTCATTAAATGACTCATGACTATATAGCTATTAAGATGCTAGGAGAGTAAAAGAGGTTTATTTTTATAACTAGAAGGCTAAATTGAAGGTTATTTTGCAACTGTTATTTTATTACTTAGGAGCAACTATTGATTTCCTCCTGTTAGATCCAAAGATATTAAATGATGAAGGGGCCTTGATTTGCTTCAAAAGTGAGTCTTTACTTTTGTGGCATTCTTCAATCTAGAATGGTAAGGACATAATGTCATTTTTTGACAATGGGTTTTCAACATTCTTGGGAACACAATGCAAGACAATAAGTTATTTTGAAGGAAGAACACCAAAAAAATATTAAAATATCCATAAAAGTCTTGATAAAAGCAAAAAAAGCAAAATGTTCTTTTTTATGATAAAATTATTTTAAATATGTAAAGACTGCACAAAATTTTAAAAGAAAAATCGTCTTTCATTATTTCATGTAGTGTGTGGCAGGTAACAGCAAAGTATACATGCAACTTCTAAACTAGAATTTAGGGGAAAGATGGGTCCTTTATTTGAAAAGTCACTCTTGTAAATAAAAGTTGATATATTCAAGCTTGATGAGAGTTTATGAACTCTAACCTAACAACCCTGGCCTCTGTCCTGATGGCTATTATATTTTATGTTTCCAATCCTTTTATTACTGTCATTCTTTTCCTAACACTGTGAAGCATAAGCTCTTTTCCTCAACTTCACAAGCAGCATAACTGCTTAAATCCAAGAGTAGTGTTTTAAGTATCAGTATAGATCAATTTAAAGCAGATATTCTCTTAAGGCAGCTTAAACATTGAAAATTAAATTTGATGTAGTCTAGACAAGCTATATGATAATATCTTTTCCAGAAATTCCCTAGATTGACTGTCTAGACTGCTCCAGATTCCCCAGATAATTGCATGATCATCTTCCCTTTGACCTCCTAAACAGTCTGGAACAGTATTTCCTAGTCTATAGTTGTCAAGCAAATAGAAATCACTGAGCTTCTAAAGGACGGCCTCTCTCAAAGGCTCTGAGTTTCAGAGTCTTAGGAAAATACTTGCACTTCGATCTCTTACCTCGAAGAGCTCAGATAGGAAGCTTTATTTATTTATGATTTTGGTGGGGGTTCTGCTGGGTAAGCAGTCTGGCTCCAGAACCTGTAGCTCTTCACGCCCCCACCTTCCCACGCATAAGGTGGGCATGAGCACTTGATGAGTAGAAAAGGGCATATGCTGTTAATTCTATCAAATAGCAACTTCAGAAAGGAAAAAAAAAATTGGGAAGAATAATAAAAATGTAGAAACAACGTATAACATTTTAATTTAAATGATCATCACCACGTAAGCAAAAAATTTAAAAATGGGAGAAATTAAGTGCAGAATCACCCAGCAACCATGAGAGCCCACTGCCATAATTTACAATCTCTAATGAAGTGTGAAACATCTAAGAAGCTAGGTGACAATTACTAGCAAGCAAAACAGCAACAGCTTTTAGCCTGAGATGAAAATTTATATTTTATATGTAAAAAGATACAGATTTTTATTTTAAAATATTTATATTTTCTAATATTTTTACTTTTTTCAGCACCTACTACCTATTAGACAATGTTTAACTCTCACAATTGTATGAGTTAGAGACCATTTTCATTACAACCTTCAAGCTTAGAAACACAGATGCAGAGAAAATAAATAAATTGCACCAGATCAAGCAGTCAGTAAGAAATTGAGGTTGGCTAAAAGCCTCCTGAGGCTAGAGGACATGGCCCATCATTTAACAATGATGGGATTAAAACTCCTTGAGTTTCTATAGGAAAAAAAAAGACAATGAATCATACCCTTCTAGGAGGGTTGGAAGACATATAATTAGCCTCTCATTTAAAGGATATGGACACTGATAATTAAATGGGTTTGTTTAGTTTGTTTTGCATATTATGAGACAGAGTCTCAGAGAGGTTAAGTAATTTTTCTAATGCTCTACAGCTAGTAAGTTGTACAGCAAGATTTGAAGCCATATGTAATCCCAAAGTCCTGGTCTTTTCTGATCTGTGCTAGAAGCTGAGCATCCCTAACTCCATTGCCAATCATGTACAGTATCATTCCTGATAGATCTAAAAAGTGCACTATGATGTGGAGAGAGTTCTCTGGAGCTGGTTCCAGAATACAGAAAAGTGGTACAATAACCCTGGGCCCAAGTTTTAGGATCCCTTACTTATTATCATAGGAAATAACTGAGAAGGCAGCAAAGAGGGAGCAATTTAATTCCATGATGCAACAAATTAAGCGTACAATGTCTCCAGGACCATGTGCATAAACACATTACTAATTTCATCTACATAAAACAAGAAATTTAAGTAGAACTGACTTTTCTAAAGTCACTTTTTACTTATAACTCTTGAATATGTCAGCGAAAACAGTATATGTACATGCTTGTGAGGAAGAGGAGAAGGAAGGATGTGGTAGGGGGAACAGGCTGATGTGGGGCGATTGCCCTAACTTGCCCTTGCGAAAATGTCTTAATCTTCTCGGGTTTATCAATAACAAAAAATAATTGTATTCAATTTAGAAACTACATAGTCTCTAAGGTGCCTTCCTATACAAAGAAGGCACAACATAAACTTTTCTGATTTCTAATCCATTTGATCAAAAGACACATTCGTATCATTTTAGGAAACCTTAAGAAATTTAGAGAGAGAAAGTAAAAAGTTTAAGTTATAAAGAAGTGACTAACATATAAGTTATACTTTATCTTCAGGATTATAGAAATATTTGGGAATATGTGCTTTATTGGTCGAGTATATCTGAATTCCAATTGCAAAAAAAAAAAAATTCTGTCACAAATGATTTTCTCACTACATGAAAGCTTTTGTTCTTCTTAAGATTTTGTGCCAAAAATTATACAAGTGTTTATACTTGAAGGCTACTTACACGCCCAATTCACCAAATTCACCAAACTGCTAACGTTTTCAACATCAGCAGCTTTTCCTTTATTTTGATTTTTAATCGAATTTACCAAAACACTAAATTTTCTCACTAAAATATCTTTTAGAAGTAAAAAACAAAAGAAAATTTTTTGTTTTTTCTCTTCCATACCACCAAAGTAATAACCAAAAATATGAATATAAAAAAAGCAAAGCTTAGCTGAGCAAGGACACACATGTGAATAAGTTCAGTTAAACATGAGATCACACCATTGTGCATATTTACGGCATCCTCTCTTAACCCCTGGGCAGAAGAAACAACTGGGTGGCAGACACGTCAGGCTGAGGGGGGACGTGGAGGGGAAAGCTGGCGACATATAAATGGAGGAGCAGACAGTGCACATGCAGCCTGCTGACATCTGCCACACATGCAAAAAGGGATTGGACTCTGTAATCCAGCGCGAAAACAAATGCTTTCTTCCTTCTTTCCTCCTGTTTCATAGTTATTGTTGAGTGATGGTCCCATTCTTTTTGCATTCACAGATTAAAATTAATAACAGCATCTGAATTTGAAGTAGGTTCCACTGAATAGTGAACCAGAAGCAAAATGAGCTGAAGAAATGAGTAGTGAAGCATTTGAATAGGAAGGGGTCATGGACAAACACCATTTTTTTTAAAAGCCAGCTTTACCTCAGGATGATGTCCAATTTCAATGTAGGTGCAAATTGGATGAAAAGCCCCAGTTCCACAGGCATACAAGTGAGTCTGATTATATGCCTTAAGTACCTTGATGAAATTAGCACATTCTTTCTGTAAGACAAAAGGAAAACCAGTGAGTTTTAGCAGTCAGCAGGACTGAGGCATCCTCTAGGGTGCCAGGCATGCTTGAACACATTTCTTTCTTTCTATTCTTTCTTTCCTTTTTTTTTGGCACCCCTGTCACAACATTTTTAGGGCTTGTTTATTATTCTGTTGTTTTGCTTCTATCACTACATGCATTAAAAATATAGAATTTCTTACTCTCAGTGGGGGCACATATAATATGCCCTTCCATAACTCTTATTAAAACTATTTCTAATTTATTTATACAAAAATGGGATCGATGTTTTAGATAACCACTAAACACAGGTGACTTTTCCAGAAATGAGGAGAGTAGAAAATTATTGAATTACTTAATAAATTAAATAAACAACAGGATGGTGAAAATTTCCTTGCAAAATCAGCTTTGAGTGTCATTTTAGAAAAAGAAAACAAAAATAAAAGATAATATGATCTTCTATTATACACAAAGTTTAAACATCATTAGTAACCCATTTTGGAAACATCCAAATGAGTATTCATATGCTAAATAATAAAAACTACACTGAAATTATTTCATTGTTGGTCAGGGACTTTCTTAACTAGCTTTTTTTCCCTATAAAAACTTGGAATTAAGAACCAAATATGCAACCATAAATGCAGATTAAGATCGAAATCTGATGACAGTGAAAGCAAGAATGGCAAACGTAACAGAGGACTGGGTTAGTCCTGGCACTTCTGTGTTACATTCCCAAAGTCATTCTCTATGACTTGAGACTTTTCAAGTGAAAGCTCAGAGTGCATTTGGAGTTATGTAGTCACTTGGAATTTATAACTGAGGCATTACCATAGTTTGAGTACATTTCCACATGACATTTGTATTCTGTATTTGCAGCTGATGATTTTGGTCTTAATTCCAATGCCCCCATGACATAAGGAGCAGGCAATCAAACTTGAGCATTTTAATTGATATTTAAATTCAAATACTTCCTGTCCATAATCACTGATTTTTCTAGGATGGACCCTAATGATGTTCTTTGAATATATTTTCCTAAAGATGAATTAGGCCTATTTAAAGTAAAATGCAAAAGTTTCAAGTTATGACTCTTCATGCATTATTAACATATGAAAAGTATTTTCAGGGTAACTAAAATAAACATATAGGTTCTTCCATTGTTTTGCTACACAGATCCCGAGTTTTTCTTTTGTCTGGCAAGGAATTATAGCATATAAAATTACTCTCTGAAGTAAATTGATTTTGCAAGTTGTTCTGAGGAAAAATTCCCCAGCTGCAAGGGTTTGCGGATCTCATCCATGTTTCATTTTGAACAGGGTACATCCTAGGTAAAACTGTGAAACAGATACAACTTAACTTCCACTACTCTTAGCAACAAACTCTTCATTCTGTTAACTGTTTCTCCTTCCCCAAGAGGATAGGGCATGAATGCCTGGGCAGAGGAAAGAGGTTGTGGAAAGGGAAACATCTGATAAACTCATTTACAAATGAGGCATTCATGAGTCTTACCCAAAGGATTTATTTGTACTCTTAAAAAAATTCAGTCATTTGCAAAGAATCCATTTTCAGGAAAATGTTTACTTTGAAACATTTTCAACATGTAGGTGCCCACATACTCTGCTTTTACATAAAGATAATCATCCCTGATTGTGGACTCAATATTATAGTATTCATGATTATAAATAACCGGTTTCAGCACCATATGTTGAAACCAAGAAATTGGCTGTGCATATATTGGTAAGCAAACGGATATTCTATTAAATAATAGGGGCAGACCCAGATGTATATCTTTTTCATTTTAGAAAAGAACAGGGTTTCAGTTTGCCTGCCAGACCTTTAAAGATATGCATGTAATTTTGTTCACAAACCCAAATTCTCTAATTCTATCAGTGACAACTGAGTGCCTCCTAGAAATTTAAGAATAGAACTTAGTTCTCCATAATAAAAAGGAAGAAAATATTTTATGAGTAGGAATACTTGTCACAAAGGCTCATTCTATCTCTGCAACTTATGAATCCTAATATTATAGAATTTGTGGGTTCTTTATCTCTTATAGATTGAATAACTGAATAACAGTTTATTAGAGACCACTTCTGTCCTCCCAAGGAATTAGCAGATTATAAGTGAGGACTGAAAAACGCTCAGGGTTTTTAAAAACTATGGAATTGGACCACACTGAATAACATAATTTTAATTTTTTTCCTCTATTAATTGTTAAAGAAGAACCACTATAGTATGACAATTCTTCTACAGAGCTGATGGAACAAAATCAATCACAGGAGTATATGTGAGAAACCTGGCAAAGGGTCCTACTGAGCATGCTGATAATGGGAGTCTATCTGTGTTACAAAGCAGCTAGACCCACCCTATTGGCCCAAGGCCTGGAATGATTCCCTTTAGTTCCCCACTGAACTTTCCCAATTGGCAGCAGGTTCTATTGTTGCTATGCCCTGGGGGCTAGCTCAGCATTGTTTTGAAAGTGAAGTTTGATGCAAATAGAATGGAGAGAAATTTCTTGGGCTTAGAGAGTATGAAGGTGCTAGGAATGAAACAAAGGAATGGAAGGAAATACTTGAAAACTGGTTAAAAATAACCGAGAGGCGACTCATCGAAAACAATGGAGGAAGAAAGTGAATTAAAAGAACTGGACAGAGAAGAACCAAAAACTTGAAAGAGACATTGTTAGTAAGGATTTGTTCTTAACAGAAAAGCTACATAAAAGAGTATCAATCCTGTCATTCATTTGCCTTCATTCTCTAGCTTGTTGCTGCCAAGGTTTTTGAGTGTTCCAAAACAAGATATTCATTTTATTTGGAAGCAGCTTGGACATACCTCTTAGAAGAGGGAAGCGTGGCAGAAAAAGGAAACACACTTCACACATTTCTGCTCTAGGGAGGCAGAAGAAGAGTGTTTCTGACCTTTCCTTGAACCCTGACGATTCTTAAACTCAGAATGTAATGTAATTTTTGGCCTTAAACTACTGCACTGTTTTGCTCAGCACTGGAGGATTTACAACGTAATAAAGAGAGAGTGGAATCAGTTCAAAATGAATTCATTTTTCAAACCTTGATCCTTCTTGGAATTTAAGTTGATGTACAAAGACAAGTTTAGCAACAAATTGGCTTCCCGAGAGTCAGGCAACCATACTGACCTCTTACTTTACTGAAATTTACTCCAGAGCAACAGCATTATAAATTATTAGCTTAGATGTAAAAGTAAGTAAAACCGAAGGCCACACCTGAGGAAGAAGGATTCATCATCCTTAGTGACAAACCATTTACCTTTTTTAAAGGGTTTCTAGCTTTTTCAGATCAAATGGATGGAGGAATTATGCACAAAAATATTAGGCTTGAAAAACAAATTTAGAAAAAAATGTCTACTTCTAGAAAAAGATATAGAAGCCAAAAACACAGTGATTCAAAAACAAACATTACAGATATGTAGCACTGATTAGACTGTGTTACACAGACTTTTCCTGGACGGTTACAAAAATAAAGTCCATCCATCTGTCAAAACAACTGCTCCGTGCATGAAAATTAAAACAGAATTGAGGTGTTTTTAACTAACTTCCGATAATTATACTTTCTACAAAAGAATATGATTTACCTCCAATTCCAATTACCTCCTTGCATGTTCTTAAATTATGGATGGAACAGTGAAATTTTACTCTAAATAAGAGAAGAGAAAAAAGGAGAGAAGACTTGTGAACATGAACAATCTCTATTCAAATATATTCAGTTCATGATTAAATCAAACAACTTGTTCTGGTTCAAATATAAATCGGTCCAAAATGAATGGGTAGAGTACAGCATTGCCACAGGTCAGTGAGAATTCACTGAAAAAGAAAAGAAAATCTCTATCCTACCAGCAGTTTATGTAGAAATATTTTAACATATATTCTAGCAGCTGGGAAAGCAAAGGAAACCCTTTTCTATCATGCTGGGTGGATACATTTATGCATGAAAACCCATTAATAAGCTTAATTCCTGCAGTTTATCTGTTGACTTTCTTTTTTTTGGTCAATGTATTTGGCAAGCTAGCTGAATACTCGAATCTTCGTGCCCAAGCAGTAATCCGTGAGATTGTTCCTGTCACTCACTGTAACCCTCCCTCTATTTAAGCTGTTCCATACTTATCTAGCAATAATGTTTTGTCTTTTTTTGTTTTAACATCATGCTATTACAGCTGTGATCCAATCATCCATAATAATGTCTTCCTAATATTTCACTATTCACTAAAGGATGTTAGAAATCTCTTCTTTGAAAAAGCATACCCAGCAAAACTGAGATATAACCATACGTAATTATAATATTCATCTAATGTTGCATCTGTGACCTGGAATTTTTTTTAACACATACCTTTTCAATTGGGGAGTATGCTGATCTGTCCATTCTGGGAGACATTTTTACCTTCACTATTTAGAATAATAATGGCATAATAAAACCAATCGACCTTTCCATGTTCATGCTTTTTAAAACTAATTTCAGAAATTAAAAAAAATTTACATATTCAACTAAGACAAAAAAATTGGTATTACCTTATAGGTAGTTAGTTAGGTACATAAGCATGTTCATGTTAATTGAACTTTATCACCATTAAAGCTATGATAACTGAAAAATAAATTTTAAAGTGGCTTGAATGAAGTGATAAATTAAATGAAGAATCTCTGTACAAGGCTCCCAAATTATTTTCCTTAAAAGCTCATTTCAGTTAAGTGTCCCATTTTACTGCTTCACTCTCTCTTTTTTTTTTTTTTTTTGAGACAGAGTCTGGCTGTGTTGTCCAGGCTAGAGTGCCATGGCATCAGCCTAGCTCACAGCAACCTCAAACTCCTGGGCTCATGCGATCCTCCTGCCTCAGCCTCCCGAGTAGCTGGGACTATAGGCATGCGCCACCATGCCCGGCTAATTTTTTCTCTCTATATATATTTTTAGTTGTCCAGGTCATTTCTTTCTATTTTTTAGTAGATACAGGGTCTCGCTCTTGTTCAGGCTGGTCTCGAACTCCTGACCTTGAGCGATCCACCCCCTCGGCCTCCCAGAGTGCTGGGATTATAGGCGTGAGCCACCGCGCCCGGCCTGCTTCACTCTCTAGAAAGATTATTTGCTTTGAAGTTCTAGAAATACTGTTTGATATATTCTATAAACAATTCTTTTTCAAATCACTTGAAACCTTCCAACTCGGTCAAAATGATTATACACATAGGCACTATCATTGATAATTTTTGCAAAAGCTGACCAATGCTGTTCTCTTCTACTGTTTAAAGGAGCTTTGATAGAAGCTTACGATATCTAATTTTAGGCTTATGTTTTCTTTTATATCTTACTATCAATCTAACCAGTCTTCACATTTGTACCATTCATTAGCATGATTTGCTTGTGGTCCGTTTTATGCACCTTTCTTCTTCTCATATACCAATGAACGCAATTATAAAATATTATGTGCAATCTACCTAAATGTGTTTTCTGCCAAACCAAAAAAAAAAAACTGTATTAAGTAGTCACAATCCTTACTCTGATTTCAAAAATTATATGCTGTGGTTTCCAATTTTATGCAAGGTGCCAAATACTTAGTGCTCATTTTCTTAAAGCAACCAAGTCATTGATTTACATCAAGTAGGATGAGTTACAATCTAAAGAAATTTATTGTGTATAAGATTATTTGACATATTTAATTTAACACATATATGCCTTTATCATATAATAACCATTACTCAAATAAGAGAGATGAACTGCATCTTTAATTTCATATGAGGGGTAGCCTTGGGGAAGGAAAGAAAAAAATGAAGCCCATATTGTAGAGAAATGCTTGATTTCATTCATACACACCTCAGTTCTACCCTCTGCCTTGTCTAATATCAAAAATTAACATTTTGGTTGGAGTCCTTGATGTCCAAAGTACTAAAGACTGTTATGTAGTTGATAATATAAAATATTCTCTTAACGTATCTTTTGATAATTGGAGACTCCTTAACCAAGTTAAGTATTTGTAACATCGATACCAATATATCAGACTTATTCAAAAGCAAGTGCCTACAGCATATTCCACATGTTTACTTTTTTTCTTTTCTTTCTTAGTGGCTTAAAGTTTAGTTGCTTTAAAAGTGGCTTAAAAAGTAGAACATTAGGAAAAAAGAATGTTTACAGTATAAAAAGGGCTGAAAATAAGTCAAGTTCTTAAAGTGTCAATGAATTATCAAAGCAGAGTTATAAGACCCTGTCATGGGCAGAATTCTGTCACAAAATAAATTTATACCTTGAAGCTCTGACTCTGAGTACCTCAGAATACGACTGTATTTGAAGATAGGGCCTTTAAAGAGGTTACTAAGTTAAAATTAGGCCCTAAGGGTGAACCCTAATCCATTCTGGCTAGTGTATTTATAAGAAGAAAAAAATTGGACATATAGGGAGACACCAGGAGCACGAGTGCACAGAAGGACAACCATGTGAAGAGGCAGCAAGAGTCTGGGCATCTATCTGCAAGCCAAGGAGAAGGGCCGCAGGGAAAACCAACACTGCCAACACCTCGATCTTGGACTTCCAGCCTCCAGAACTGCGAGCAAATAAATTTCTGTTTAAGCCACCCAGTATGTGGTACTTCATTATGACAGACTTAACAAAGTACTACAAACATTAAAGAGACAATGAGTATGTGGGTTATTGCAGGACCCATGCTGCTTAATCAAAAGACAATTAAATTATTATTGCTTAAAATATTTTGGCCAACGGAACACATATGATAGCATATTTTTGTCCCTAATCAGCCAAGTTGTGATCTTCTGCTTTGTACAGACTAAATATTAAGGAGAAAATTTCATGAAAATTTCATTTTTTTCTGGAATGTTATTACTGACTATATGTTCAAATAATATCCATATATAATAATCTTCCTAAATTTATGCACCCATGTGTGCATATATATGCATATACATATATATATACACATACATGTATTAACTTGTAGAAATAATTTCTGAATACAATTAAATTTAGAACTTTGGATTTTTGAAATTTATTTCTATTAATATTTAGTGAAGATGTTACTTATTCTAAGGTCTGTACATTTGAAAAGGCAAAAAGTTTAAGAAAACATCAAGGGCAAAATTAATAAGGTCCTAATGATAAAATAGAAATGGCATGGAGGTAGTTGCTTGTATTAATCTTATGCTTTTAAGTAAGTTAGACATGGGTTAGAATTACTCAGGCATCTTCCATTTGCTGTGTGACCATCAGAAAATTACTTAGAGTCTCTGAACCTCAGTCTCCTTAATGAGAAATTGGATTAATGACACATTCAAGTGAAGTACTTAGCATGATGCCTAGCACTTATTAATTGATAAATAACTGGTTATCCTATTCTTAAAATAATGAACCATCTCTATTGGTTTGGATATTTTCATGACTGTTTAACTCTCACAATATTCCACATACTATGACATTCCACACATTATGCCAAGAATTCAATGAATTGTTCAGTTTCTAAGGATGTAGTTAGCAGTATTTAAGCACATACTTGGTGCTAAGCAGAAGTAAATTTGACAAAATTGGTTTTGAATATTAATCTATGCCCATTTCTGTTACAAATGGAAATTACATATTGTTCATTAGAATTGTCATGCCTAGTCCTTGTTTGTCCTTGTGGCTGCCAGTTTGTGCTTGCTCTTCCCACTTTATGTCCAGCTTCTCTTCCCTAATGTCATCTCCAGTTACCTACAACTGCTTCAAGCCTACTACCTGTGCTAGAGGGAATCACCTTCCGTAGATGTCTTCGTCATCTCCCATGATTGTATAAGGTCTAATTCTCAAAATAAAACCCTTTTTCCATATCACTCACACAGATGGTCTCTGATAAACCCTGACTGACAAAAGGATATGTCTTACTACTATATAATAGCTCATTGTGATACATGATATAAGGAGAACATGGATTTGACCTATTTAAAAAAACACATGCACATGCTCAAGAACATTCATTAATAATTTATTTACTTCTATGTATTAATAGTTTCTGATTTAGAAGTGCATATTAAATTCTAGAATCAATAAAGTATATTAATTTTGGTATTATTTCAATCATAATACTAAAAACCCCTCTCTTTTAGCATAGAATACATAGGGAATAAATATATGCACACACATATGCATACATATGGTCTATATTTAATACTAATACTATATAATAGTATAGATAGTACAGTCTATGCAGCGCCTAATTTAGGAATGTAATAATGAGAAGCTTCAAGAATTTTCTGCACTTAAAGCCAAAACCAGTGTTAAGATTCTCAGTCTCCAGGAATACTGTCAAGGTTTTAGAGATACCATAATTTTGCACTCTGTTTTCCTTAACACCATTGAAATGTGTATGTGGATATACATTAAAATTAAATAATACAAACAGAACTTTGGGAAATTTTCATGATACCCTGTGGACATAAGAAGGAGGTGATTCTTTATTGGTACAAATGATTTTTTATTGCTTCCAAATCAAATTAAAGAAAAGCAATCAAAAGTTGACCACAACATATTTGTCTTGAGACAGAGCAAATATTTCTAAGGAAAAGATCCCTAAAGTTCATGTTAAATATATGGTATGATGGTCAATATACCTCAGAAATGAGTAGAAATCCATTTATAAATATTATTAAGCACCTAAATAAACAGCATGCCAAAGACAAGTGTTAAAAACTACATGTAAGTGGGACTTGGATCAACTTGCTAACTATGAAGTCAGAAGACATTGGCCCAAATCCTTTTCCCAGAGGAACTGTCCAACTCATGATAATGAACCTTCCAGAGTATAACATACTTACCATATTCTAAAAGTATATATACAGAAGCATGGGTGAATTATGGCGTCCAGTCAAATCTGAATAATAATTTGTTAAACAATGCCAAATATTTGACCTTCATATCAGCCACTTAAAGGTACAGTTGAACTTTCCAATAAAATGAACACAACTCAAACATCCCAAATAGTCTGAAAGTTTTTATAAAACGTCTCTGTTTCAAGTGCTAGCCCTACTTTGCAAATAAACAATTAAAATTCATTTAAATTTTTATTCTGAACCTAAAAAATTTCCAAAAAATGAATTCATATATATCTGGAACTTGGTTCATGGCAATTCAGACATAATAAATAACAACTTGTTCTGCTTTATTAGTAAAACATATCATCTAAAATATGAATAATGCCTAATTTATAAAATAAACTTGATGGCAAAGTTTTATTTGTCATGTATCTTCTACCTAACACACACAATTGGTTTTTCAAGTTATTTTGAAAAAAAAATGTTAACTTGTAACCAAATATGAGTCATCTAAATGAATTAATATTAGAAATTCATTTAGATCAACATCAGGTATATAGTAAGCTCTCAAAAAGTATTAGCTGTTATTATTACTTCTGAATGCTGAATTTAAACTCTAATCGTTCAGTACAACTTGCCTAATATTTACCTCTAAGCAGAAATACACATGCATACACAGGAACATGCATGTGAAAATATATACTCATTCCTGTGACTTTTAATAAAATAAGATTGTCCTGGCTTTCATAAAAAATCAATTATCTATATAACTGAAGTATCATCAAATTTCATCACGGGAATCATATTTAAAAGTTAATAAATAGACCATAGTCTTTCATTTGTGAGATCATCTAGAATGTCCACCAAAAATTATAATCAATATTGTCAAAAACTGTAAAGGGTCTGGAACTTGACGTTACTCGTAAGATAACAAGTTAGCCTGACATGCTTTCAAGGACACTGACAGAAGGTATGTGGCTCTGGGGTCACATATAAAGGACTTTATTACTCACAAAAATAGATGTAGCCAAAGAATCAGCATTTCTTGTGCTATTCCCATCAGGCAGTGGGAAGAGGGCCCGGTGACCCCTACCCAGTGAGTTGTATTATAGGATAGGAACCTTGGGCAAGAGAAACAGAATATTTTTTAACAAGTACAGCACACTGGCCTATAGATCTTGAAGGAGATATTATGTTCACTATAATGGACAGTTAACATACCTGTCCCGTGCTCCGGAGGGAGACACTGCCTCTATTTCCCAAGGCTATTTGCAAACTAGCTTTTTGCTTCGGAGGGAGACACTGTCTTCCAAGGCTCTTAACTTTATAAACACCCTTAAAAAATAGTCTGCAACAAAGGCAGTCCATGCCCCTGCTCATAAGATGCGAGGAAGTGTGAGAGATCCATGAAAAATTGTCTTTCAACAATTACACATAAGGAATTTGAGATTTAATGAAACCTTATGATTTTTGCAGACTCCCAAATTTGAAGGTAATTCTAAGTTTCCACTTAATAAATTTTTATTATGCTTTCATGTGAAAATAAAATTAAAAAATCAATTTTGACCTTTGTCAAAAATTTTGTCCAATTTGACTTTTGAAAAAATAATGAGATTCAAGTGTTGTCATGTGTATTTTGGAATATACTGCAACTTAAAATGCATGTGCAGCCTTAAATTCTCAGTTGCATTCACTTGGCAAAAATCAGTGTTGTTGAGGTCCTGCAATTGAGCCATGGTAAAGGTGATGGACAAGATATAATATATCATAGTATTAAAATGAACAACCACTAAGGACAAAAATATAAAAATAAATCCTTCAAGAATTTAAAAAATGTCCCAAAGTTCAGGTACATGGCAACTACACTTTGAAATGTATCCAAGAATCAGAATGTTATGAGAATCTGCTTTTTTTTTTTTTGTTCCTCTCAGATGGTTGAAATTTTGATTTCCAACGATGTTCAAAATATTTCTAACAGTCATACGGTTGCCATTTGGTTTTATTGAAATTTAGTGCAAAGAGAGATGGTTTAGTAGGATAAACAAAGAAGATTCAGAGAGCTATTGATTCAAAACAGATTCTTTTACCAGCTTAGCATGTATTCAGTTTTCATTTGCAAAACAGGGTCAAGGAAGTTAATCCTTCAATAGAAGTGTTACTGTGAATAACAAAGTGGATTTTAAGCACTAGAAAAATATCAAAAATGAGAGTAAAGGTGGATAATAGCAGTTAGAATACAGATATCTGGATTGAATTTATCTTCTTATTCAGAGTCTTTATCTGATAGAATTATATACTGTGTTACATTTTTTTAAAAAATAACTACTCAAGTAGCAGCAATGGAGACGTTCATGAGTATTTTACCCATTTAATGTTAGAAATGCCATAGGAATTTAAAGGTTCAGAACCTACATCAAGTAAAAAAGGCATATTAATATGATGATGTTTTATATTCTATATATTCACTTCTACAAAGTAAAAATATATTTAGATTAATGATCTTTTTAGAAATGTCATGATCTGCATGCACACACACGTTTTATTTATACAGACACACACACACACCCTGTATTTATCTATCTATCATCTATCTATCCATCCAGAGAAAGAGAGAGAGAGCACGAGCCTGTGTCTCAGGCTGTAGATTCCCTCTTTACCACAAAGTCCATTCTTTGTGGAATAGTTGCTCAAATTACAGTTGCTGATTTAATATATGTGTTTGATGCAAAACTGAGCAGAGAGTAGCAATGGGTTATATTATCTCAGCTGCATGGGAGAATGGTGAGAAGGTTCACTTTCCTGTATGAAATCATACTCAGTGACACAGGAACTATGTAGGTTCAGTCCAGTGGCATGTCCTGACTTCCCAGTAATTGTGCTGTCTCCGCCATAGGAATGAAGCATTCCCTTAACCAAACTTAAGAATGACCCACTCTGGAGAAATAAAATTAGCTAGTGTCTTGGCCTGACTTTTCCTATTGTATCCTTGCATCTGAATCTGATGCTAAGAAAACAGCACTTCCCCCCCATGATTAGTTTAAAAACACTTCATTTGCAGTGGACTTTTGAGGAAACCAATAGGGAAATGGTAAACTCAGGCTTTAGAAACCAGAGAGAACACACAACGGGGTTGTTAGTTTACTTCACCATAAATGTTCAGGTCAGTTCCTAGTTTGGTCACAATTCTATCTTGGAGCCCTGATGGCTGCAAAAACCACTCGAGCCTCATTTTTGTGGTTTTCAGCATTACAAGAGCTCTTTGAAAAGAATTATTGCCCATAAGTCACAACTATTATTTACTCAAGATAACAGTGCAGAATTTCCATCAAACCGTCCATGTGTCACTTTGCAAATCAGGTGCTGAATTTAAAAAAACTTCCTTCCTATTAATATTTCGTTCTTATTGATTATTCAAATCATTGTTAAAAATAATAATGCTATTATTTTCTTATGTTTATTAAGGAATAAATCCCAGGAAGTCATCTGATAGCCATTTCTAAAATCATATATTAAGAAAGAAATGCAAAACAAAAGATAGGTGTGTAAATTAAAGTTCAAAAAGAACCAATGAATGCCACACATCCTATTTAAGTGCGTTGAATATGTAAATTGAAATATTACTTAAATGAGGTTAACTGAAAAGTAAAATGAACTTTAATAAAATTCTAAATTTATAAAACATATCTTAAATAAAAACTAATGAAAAGCAATATTAAAAGAAAAACATGGGTTACCAGATAAATAATATGAAATATATTTTAATGTTAAGTAAATCTATAGGGAAAATACATTTTTCCTTAAACTATGTAAAAACTCTTGTGTTTCCTTTGTTAAATATTAATGAAGAGAATTCAAAATCTAGAATTGATTTAATGCAGAATATAAAGAAATACAAAAGCACAAATATTTTATAACATTACATTGATTTTGTAAAAGATTAATAAGACTAATATTGTTGTATCATTGAATTTTAAAAAATGTATATCTCTCAGTGCACCTATCTCTATCACAACATATGGGATATAATTTAAGAATTTTATTATGAGGTGCTATGAAATGATCACATGTCTCACATGCCACTGTATCAGATTTAGCAAACTCCATGTTTTGGTTCCTTTAAAAATCCACAAGCATTTTTAGTAAGAATAGAAAGTATAATAAAGCAACCCTTCTTCTTAGAAAAGATACCTCTGAAGTCATCATTAAGTGATTACCTTATACATAAAGCACTATAGGGCACTGTGGATCATGAGTTTATTGTAGCTGCTGAACTACCTGCATCTGGGCTAACATGGGAATCCCTCATTTTTCAGTATTAGTAACAGACAGAAAGAGAGAGAGAGAGAGAGAGAGAGAGAGGCAGGGAGAGAGAGAGTTCCATAAAAGATGAGAGAAATGCATTGAGATGAATAATTATGGAAATCACAAACACAAAAATTTTTGCTATCTCAGTAATTGAATTGATTCAATCATGAAATCAAATATGCTTAGTACTTGACTTTGGTGCTTATTATAATATCCAGATGATTTTAGAGATAAGTAGGTAAATATGATTATTACCTTCCATTTCAGATCAAATCAAATTTAGAACAATGAAGCACTGCAGTGGTCATGATCACTGAAGAGTACCAGACTAATTTCACCAACAATATTTTCACTTAGAAATTGTCCACTCAACTTTATTATATATACCAATAATAAGAATTATGGTTAATAATTTTATCATTGATATTGTTAATAGTTAATATTACAGTTACATAATAATTTCACTTGTGTTCCTTTGAGCCTTACAGAAATTCTTTGAGGTGGTTATTATTCTACTCACACTTTCGATGATCCAGAAAAAGTAAGATATTTGTTCAAATCTATTAATTATCTGTGTGTAAATGGGCAAGTTCAAATCCAAATATTCTAATCAACATCAAAAACATTATCAGGGACACAGAAATTTTCATCTCAACTTCTAGCATAGTAGCCATAACATTAAAAAAATTTTAATGTGAATATTTTTATTGAATGTTCTGAATCATTTTATTTCCTGATCAAGAAAATGGGAGTAATCATTTTCCTGATCACTATTATTAAAACTGTATTAAAAATGCTATGAAAATCATCATAGTGCTTAGTATAGGAAAGATTGTCTATAATTGTTAAGTTTCTCTGTCTTCACCTTTTGGATTTTAATAGAAAGGGGGAAGTCTGTGTTCTTAAAAGTAACAGATGCATACAGGTAAGACAGCCATTTCTATTCATCCTTGGCTATCATCACACTGAAGATTTTCAACATAATTTGTCAATAGTAACTATGGCATTTTGATGTTAATAAAATTTTTGTGTATTCAGTTATCCTTTTGGTCTTACATTTGTGGTTTTCTACTTTATAAATAATTTCTACAAAAACTATTAAGCTTGTTTCTCACAATTGTACTAATAATATATGTATTGTCCCTTTTAATATATAGAATACTAAAGCTGAAAGAAAGTTAAGGTACTTGCTCAGGACATTTAATGGGTAAGTGGGGCTACCGCCATCAAATTCTTAACCCTCTTTGGATTCCTACTTCCTCACGTTTTCTGTTTACTCCTTTCCAAATGTTTCAACATATGCCTCAGTTTTGGATAGTTCAAATTTGATAGAAGAACACACCGTTTTTGGTCCACTGATAGTTACGTAACCAGAAAAATATTTACTGTACTATGAAGGTGTAATGTGACTTACAATTGACCTAGCTCTAGTCAGACTCTTCTGAACTCTCTTCTCATGGTGGTTGTAAATTTTGGGTCTCTGCGTGCATCTCTGCTTAGTACAGTTTTAGCAAGAATCCTGCTGGGCCAGTTTAGAAAATATATACCACCCTTGATACGTGATCAAATTCCTTACTCCCCATTGTCAATATCTATCACCCTGGCCTGCCTTCAGTAATAATCCTATCAAGCCAATTTAGCTAGAATTCCCATTACCCTTGATGTTCCCTCTTAGTAATTTTCCATCCACTAACTCCCCACCCTTCTTCCGGGCTATAAATCGCTTGTTTTTGTATTCAGATTTGAGCTCTGCTGCTACGAAACTCCATTGTAGCAGTCCCCCTGAATAAAGTCTGCCTTACCATCCTTTTTGTTAAATTTATTTATTTTTTAATTTTTTAACTATTATGAGTACATAATATTAATAGTTGTATATCTTTATAGGGTACATGTGATGTTTTGATAGAGGCATAAAATGTAAATTAATCAAATCAGGGTAATTGGGCAATCCATCACACCTCAAGTATTTAACATTTCTTTGTGTTAGGAACATTCCAATTCTACTCTTTTAGTCATTTTAAAGTATACCTTAACTTGTTGATTATAGCTAAATATTAAAAACAATTGATCTCATGTAGACAGAAAGTAAAATGATGGTTAGCAGAGGCTGGGAAAAATAGCGGGGAGCGAGGGATAAAGTAGGGATGGTTAATGGGTGCAAAAATATAACTAAATAGTTAGATAGAATGAATAATATTTGATAGCACAAATCACCTTGCCATCTTTAACAAGTGTCATGAATATTTTTTAACATAATTATTACATTGAATATGTAATTTTCAAGGATGAATTCCCCATGTTTGCTAAAATATATAGGCATTACAAATTATAGGAATACCTGTGCCTTGTACTCCTTTATCTAACTTCCTTCACCCATAGCCAGCATTGCTACTAGATTAAGGCATTCTTTACCCGGGAACTCCAGTTCCAACTTTAAATCCTAAATGTATATGTCATTTTAGGTAGTTGCTACAAATCATTCAGGAGGTCCCTTGAAAATATCTATATTTCTATGCATATATATACAGATAGATTTATGTCTTTAGGCAATACATAGGATAAATTTCTTTTAAATGTTAATACTTTAAAACAGAGACAAAACTTTGAAAATTCTTAGTGTTTTAGACATCCCAAAATGTCAATAAAAAATAAATAACATAAAATTATATTTTTAATTCTATAATTCATTTTAATTAATTTATGTAGATGATTATAATTACTTTTCATGATCTATGAAATCCATGGCTATACCTCAAACCAGTCTCTCACTTAATTTTACTGACATTTTAACCTAGGAAAAAATGGTCTCTATATTTTTACAGTGGTAAAACCACTGTAGGGATTGCTCACTACTCATCTTTGGTTCCACAGCGCTTAGGACAATGCCTGTTACTTGGTCCTTTTTCAATCCATATTTATTTAAGGAATGAGTGCATGGAAGGAAAGAAGGAAGGAAGGAGGGAATGAGGAAGGTGAAAGAAAAGGAAAGGAAAGGGAAAGAAATGAAGCAATGAAGAAAGGAACAGAAAAGAAAGAAATGAAGGAAGGAACAGAAAGAAAGAGAAGTAATTTAAGACTCAGAAATAGAAACGTATCATTTAAGAAGAATGAAAATCAAATTGTAAAAGGAGTTGATTTATTGAATGTAAGTATATATGCCATAAAATTGTATTTTGTTAATTATCTTTTGCATATATAAATCTCCAAAGGGACTATATTTTTTATTTATTTAGGAATATTATTATCGTCACACACTTTCTTTACATAAATCTGTCAATGTTTCCAGAATTGAATAGTATTATTTTTTTCTCAGTGATTAAGTCCACAAGAAAACATGGTATTTAATAGAACACTGAACAAAAATAAATGACAGAGTAATGAATTACTTATGTAATTACTATAGGCTGAGCACCCTTTATTCAAAAACCCATAATCTATAATAGTTCAAAACCAAAATTTTTGAGTACCTACATGACAGCACAAGTGGAAAATTCCACACCTGACCTCATGTGATGGGTCACAGTCAAAATGCAGAAGCATAATACACAATTTCTTCAGCACCCTCAAGGGAAAACTAAAATTACCTTCAGGTTATGTGTATAAGATGTATATGGAACATAAATAACTTTTATTTTTAGACTTGGGATTCATCTGCAACATAGCTTATTATACAGATACAGACATTCTAAAATCTGAAAAAAATCAGAAATCTGAAACACTCTGGTCCTAAGAATTTCTAATAAAGGTTACTCGACCTGTATAATAATTTGTAGACTGATACTTACCAGGATATCTTTTCCAGCCCACTTGCATTCATCTCTTCTGGTGTAGGATACTGGCCACACAATCTATGGACAAAGATGAAACATTGTTTTATGCCAATTAAGTTCTCTAAAAGATTCAACACTATATAGTCCTTTAGATGAGGTTGGGACAACTGAAGTAATGAAAGTTCCATAAAGCATTATGTGGCAGGAACCTTTCATTTTAGACTTTCCAGTGGCATTAGCATGGACTTGAGTCATTCATTCTCCAACTACCCATTTAGCCTTTGTTGTATATAAAGTAAGAGAGAGAGGAATTGGTGTAGACAATAGATCTAAGCAGTGTAGGGTGGAAAGAACTGCAACACAAGTTGAGAGACAGACAATCTTGAGAAAATGTGAGAATTTAATGAAGAGAGGTAAAAATTGTCATAGAACATGGCTTGTAGTTTTCTAAATTAGTCTTCATTATGAAATAGTGATTCTGAAATTTTAACATTTGTGTATTCTGGATCTATTTCCCTGATCCAAATCTCAGCATGATGACATGCTAGACTAAGCAACTGAAAGCATTAGAAAAACCCAACTTAGAAAGGAATCTTTTCTTTTTTTCTTTTCTTTGCTTTTTTTTTTTTGAACAAGGAAAATAGTTAAAAGTAGCATTGTATATTTTTGAGATATAAAGGTAGATTGAAAAGGCAAATAGCTCTAAAAAATCACCCTCTCCAATGTGGGCTAAACATAGACTAGTTTAGAAAAAATTGTTTATGTTTTCATTCTTAATATTTGTTTTTCATCCTTCCAGTGAATGCCATATTGTGTGAATACAGTGACAGTAGTAGATGAGCCAAGATGTTAGTGGTGGCTTGGAGGACAGTGGATGCATTTCCCTAGACAATACTAATCTAAATCTCTCATCTAAATTTTAATATAAAATTTTAATATAAAATCCCCCAAGCAATTCCAATGACACCTAACTATATTGGGCAGAATAATTTATTGCTGTTTTACTCATCTTTCCCTTCTAGTAATATTAGTTAATTTCACAGGAAACATGTCATATATAAAAGAAAAATCCAGAAATGGTGGCAATTAATCATTCATGTCTGCTGGAAAGCTTTTAGTCTCAAGACGGATTATCATTCATTTAGGAGCCTCTAGATAATTCAAAGTAAATGGTCATAAACTTGGCCAAAGGCTGTTATATTCAATCTAGGGAATTAAAAACAAAATATAACACAAGTATAAATAAGAATTTGGTACATATTGAGATGACATATGATGACTTTATAAATGCATATCAGTTTCGTCTCAAAATTATAAAAGCTCTAAAAATTCTTGGATATACATTCATTTTCACCATTAAGCTCTTAATTTGAGTATTCTTTTTGTTACATGTGTTTTATTTTTCACATATATCTTTTTACAAAGTAGTCACATGAAAGCATTCCAGATCAGTAAATCTATCATCCTTACAATTAACATTACCCTGACTGCTGAATTTCTAGGGCAATTACTGGGCAGTCCCATTCTACAGTTCTATCTTCACATTTGCTATTGGAAAGGCTAGGTTATCTATTCTTATTTAAAGTTTATAATGTAAGAGGTTTTATATATATATATACATATATATATGTATGTATTTTTTTAAGGCAAACTGTTTTCTCATACTTTCCTAGCTCTTGATTGTTAGTAGTTAAGACAGTATGGGCCTTAATTTGTGAATCTCCCTTCTGTTAAATATTAATAAAAATTATTTTTAGAAAATTCATGCTAAATGTTCTCACACTTAGAAGGGTCTGTACTCTAAACTTTCTAGAGTTCCAGAGTAAATAATAATAATAAAAATTTAAAAATCTAACATAAGTAAAATAAATTTTTGTGTACAAAGGCTCTTTTGGAGGGTGAGTTATTGAGAATAAGTTTAAGTCAGTGGAACAAAAATAAATGTAAGTTTAATAGTCTTTTCCAACAGTATCCATTTCCATAAAGAGTAATTACTAATATTTTGGTTGGATTTGTTATCTAGTTGATCATTGGGATTCTTTTTTTCTTTGCTCAGACATTACTCAGTTAACAATCTAAATTTCTTATCATCATTTCTAAAGTACTTCATAATCTATTTTGCACGTTCTCTTCTTTATGCATCTATGCTTCTACTCAAGACAGCCCCTCTTCCACATGGTTTTTTAATTTTTAAAATTTTTGTATTTTTAATTATAATAAACATTTATACTTTAAAGAGATTACAATATTTTATCAAGGTCAGGAGTCTTTCTATGGTTCTATCAAACCCAAAAATGTGTTTTTGCCTTTAATAGGAATTTGCCTAGTATTTATCTTTAAAAGCACACATCGTACCTTTACTGTTGCATTGTAAGATCATCAAAGAAGAATTATTTATGACATAGCATTCCCTACAGAGTTTACCACAATAATAGACACTTAGGAAAAAGCTGATAGGCTAAAAAGAACATTCAAACATACCAAATATACATAAATAAAGGTAAATTCTTAAGTAAATTGGGCTCATTCTTGTAAATGATGTGATAACATTGCATTATCTCTTTGTAATAGAATGTTTTAAAATTATAATTATGTCTTCTATTATTAGAATAATGGTTTTAAATTCAAGGGCAAGAGCTATAACAAGAAGACTATGACGTTGGGAAGTCCCTTATATTTTAATTAATTCATTAATTCAAAATATATTTAGTACAAGTCTAGTTGATAAAAGATACCAACTTTAATGATGATATATGCTGAATGTAAACATGGCTATAGGATTTTTCTCAGCTATAAAATAGTAGGTTTTTATATTATAATTTGTTTCTATTCAGTTTTAGAAAAAATTGAGTACCTTGATCAATCCAAAAATTTATTCCACAGAAAAATGTTAAATAAATTAAATATATAGTCTGAGGTAATCTGTGCTCATATACTATCTATAAATATATATATGAATTTCACAGTAATACATTGTTATAAATATCAATAATTTTAACTGATACAATCTCCTAAAATTAATATATAAAATTCCTTAGTCAACAGAGTTTTGCGTTCATTTTATAAAAGAATGGTTTCCTTCTAGTAAAACAAACAAACAAAAAAACTGCTTATTTTATGACCTTTTCAAAGATGCTAAGGTCAATATTTTTATCATTTCAGAAAAACAAATGAATAACCAGTTTTCTTAGACAAAAGATAACCTTAAGCATTTGTTGCTATCATCTGAGGTGGTTTAGAAGTCAATGAAATTGAAAAATCAGAAAAAGAAATATCCAGGGTGATTTTTTAGTTGTCACATATCAATTCTGAAATATATCATAAATACGTTGCCATTTTATATGACCATATATAATGAATCACATTTATTTATGCATATGGTCAGATTTTTAGTGTTCAAGTAATAGAAGAAAAGAAAAAGTATTAGGTTTAGTGCTATGCTCTATTAAAGATATGAATCAGCTTTAAATTTAAACCTTTATTTTATCTCATAAGCAATATTCTCCAGCCAGAACAAATGGTTTTTAAAATTCTGTCAGTTTTTTAAAAATGATCATCCAATCAGTGATAGCTTACGAGGTGTTGAGGGACACCATTTTAAAGTCTTCACTGTTATGAAGCAAAATTCATATAGATACTAAAGTGGATGTATTCCAAAATGCATATTTTACTATTACTCTTGCGAAAGCTATTGTCTAAAGACATTTTTCCTCAGATAACTATGACTAAAAATATTGACTGTGAAAAAAATGGTTGACTTAGAGTACATGTGGACTTCGTAGCACAATTTCCACTAATTTGTCAATCTGTGTTTATTTTTCAAACTGTATAGCTTTTTAATGAAATAAGTCAGAAACACTATAGATAGAGAATAAGGATAAAGTTAGTGTCCTGTGTTGTCTACAGGACCACATTTGCGAAAACCTGATAGTTTAAAAACTGATTTTCTAGATAAGGGTCTGGCAAACTTTTTGTTTAAAAGGCTAGATAGTAAATATTTTCGGTTTTGTGGTCCAGATGATGTCTGTTGCAACTACTCAGTTTTGTTGCTGTAGCACGAAAGCAGAAATAGACAATATGTAAATGAATGACAGTGCTTGTGCTCCAGTAAAACTTTATTTACAAACGCAGGCCAAATTAGGCACGTAGGTAATGGCTTGATGAACCCAGTGTTTGCTGGCAATATAGAGAGATACATAAATTTGTATATGTAGATATACATGGTACATGAAATCAATTATGATATATTTCTATAATATTCCAAGTATTTACTTTTATGCAGGAAAAATGATATAACTATTAAAAAATAAGCTGAAGGTAGTATGTTTTATAATGATTATTGAAAATACTATGATTTCTTTTTTGATAATTTTTATGGTTTACTGCATACATTGACTTATTTTTATTTGCATCTAAAAAGATAAAATATTAATTCAAAACAATTTTCTGCCAGTTGTCTTGCTGTTAAATAGCTAGACAATTCTATTTAACTTTAGAAGCTTCAAAAGAACCATAGTGTATATATTGGAATAAAGATACCTTTTGAAAATCCTTGATATTAACCAGGTTGAATGAAAATATGTGATCCTTTGCTCCAACATACAGCCTACTTCGTTCCTCATCCAAAAGGAAGGTATGATAATTCGAGCTGTTGGCCAAGCCATTGAAAGTGATCACATTGTTGGATTCCAACATTTCTGCAAGGGAACAAACAAGACATTGGGTATTAATGCGAAGTCCTACATGAGTGCAGACTATTCAGACTATTCACACATGGTAATCTGACTACTGTGTGCTATAGTTTTCAATCAGTTCTTATTCTTCATGGTACTAAGAAATATATAGGAACCAATATTTTTACGTTTCATTGAAATGGGAGTTATATTCCCATTTGCTCATTTCATACTAAAGATGGTATTTTTTTTCAGAATATTATGGGGGAACATGCATATTGGTTACATAATTTGCTTTTGCACAGTTTGAGTTAAAGTTATAAGTGTGTCTTTCACTCAGTGTGCAATGTACCCATTAGGTGTGAATTTGCCCATCTTTTCCTCCCCCCTCCCAACTAAGATGGCACATTCTTAAAAGAAGACATGGAAAGAAATAACTTGTCTACACAAACTGGTCTGGTAGGATTTTTTGCATGTAATAATGGATTAGACTGATCAATATTGTATATAAATGTCTTTAATCTTACAAAGACTTTTTAAAGTGGTTTCATTTATTCTCTGCCATTAGCTAGAAGGGTAAGCATGGTGGCCAACTGCCGGGAGTTTGGGGGAAACATCTAATTTAATCTCCTAAGTTGTTTGAGACCCCTTTTTATTGAAAAATATGAATATATACTTTTGACCATTAAATCATTGACTTCACCATCTAAATCCTTTGAAGTATTTGGAGCTGATATATATAGATAAACTGAGTTGAGCCTTTTATAAAAACATCAATTAACTTGTTCACCATATGACCTCAATTTTTCAGCTTGTTTTTGTTCTACAATTTGCTTTTGCCGTGAATAGGCAAATACTACACATTAGACTTATACCTGAAGTGACAGAAACATTTTCAGATTAAAGATAACATCAAATGTAAGCCCACTTTTGTGTTAGAAAGCTAATTGTTTACAAATGGTCTTCTTAAAATATCCATTTCTCTATGGGATAGAAATGTTGAGGATTCTCCAGAACTGTGTGTCCTGAATCACTTCTTCAGATTTTCCAGGGCAGATTTAGTAGGAGACTTTCATCAGCATCCACAAAGCATGGAATGTGCCTTTCAAGGAGAGAAAGCTGCAATGTCGATCCTTCTTCTGTCCCAACTGTTAACCCCTGAAACACTTATTAGCTGTGATAGATCACCTTGTTTTATCTATTTCTCCTATTGCCTTCTTTACCTTATCATCGAAAATATGATTTTAACAGAGGATAAAATTCAAACTCTCTAACTTACATAAAAGGTCAGGTTACTACCATTCAAATTTAGATCCTACCCAAGTTCTTCCCATCACATCCTCTCTTATGCAGGAAAACATGCTCTGTACTCGTTTGCTCTTTGTCCTTTGTCGACTCCTACAACTACATGGTGCCTTGACAGAATAGTATCCACTCTTAGAGCTAGTTCAAATGCAACCTCCAAGAAATTCTCATAGAGCTTCCTTTTATATTTTACTTGAAATTACTCTTATTACTTGCATCGCACTGTCAATTATTGCAATCATTTGTATAAATGACTTATCTACCAGAATTAACATTTCTTCAAGAAATATATAATTAATAGCTCATCACATCTCATATGGTTTCTTTCCATATTACCGAGTCAACAAATATTAAATTGAATATTTATCTGTCTATATATTTACCCATCCTATTCACAAAATTGTTAACTTATTAACAATGCTTTTCTGATTCCTTCATGAGAAATGGTATAATACTGGGTGGGCCTCACCCATTCCCATCCCCTTCCCAAAAAAAGAAAGGGAAAGAGGAAGGAAGGAAGCAAGGGAGGTAGAAAGAAATAGATTTTTAAAAAAGCATTTTATTCATGTGAGTCATGGCTGAAATAAATGAGAGCTATTAGTTTCCAGAGAGAAAAGACTGATAATCCACTATGTGTTATCTGACTTTAAGTGTCATTCATTTCACCAGCATCCAAATGATTGCAAAGGATCAAGGCTACACAGAGTCAATGCAAGGCTGAAATTTCAGGCATGCTGAGCCGCGTGAGGATGGAAAAGGGCTGCCACCAGAGGCAACGGCTATCACATCGGATATGTTCAAGTGCTGATTGAATGGTCATTAAGGATGTATCTTTATCAAATGGGTACCCTTCATCTTTCCTTCCAATTCTAAAACCTATAATTCTACTTCAGCATCAGAGAGGCCAAAGTATAGGCAGCCAGGTGAACCAAAAAAGAAGCCAGCTCAGACTAAACCGAGGAAATTACATAGAGATATTAATCAATGAAAGAGTAATTTGAGAAATACAAGAGTGAATTTTACTTGGAAACTCATGAAGACCATGTAAGGGATCTCTAAGCATCAAGTGAAAGAGTTTATAGTAAAATAACTACTATAGCTACAGATTTTGGAATCATTCAGCTATATAAGTTAGAACGCGAATATCACCACGGTACTTATTTACGAGGTGTGCAAATGGTGTGGGCCTTACATTTATGGATAATGGGATTAATAATATATCTTCCAAGAGTTTTTGGGAAGGCGAAATTAGATAATGCATGTAAAGAACCCAGAACGATAATTTTCATAGTAAGCACTCAATTAAAGATTACCTATTTGTATAAAAAGGTTAAATATTTGTATGTTTGATCTTCTTGATCGGATCTAATAAACTAGGGTCCAGATGGAATAGACTGAAAACAATAATTTTTTACATATCTTATTAAGCCCACTAACTTGTTAACATCAGTAGTTTTGTATGGTAAAGGGATAAATAAAAATAGCAATATGTTCTTTGATTTAGTAATATAATGATATTAAATGTAATGATATTTTAAGAACAATAATGTATTCTTTTTTGTTTCCCAATTTATATATCCTCAATTTTAAAAAATTAAAGGAATGACTTTCTATATCATAAATCCAGAAAATGAAAATACTTATCCAATTTAATATGTTCCGGGTTGAATATTACAAATTGGTTTGTGAGAATTATTGGTTTCTACAAACAAATAACTTAGGGAAGTCTTTGGTGGCTTGCATAGGAAATTACTGTGAAAAACTACACTTTTAAAAATGTTACTGATGTCACTACGAAAGACAATATTTTCCTGGCATAAGGGTGAGCAGCTGTTTTCCACTGCTTTCAAAGGTACTTAATTTTGTCTCCTCTTCAGATGTTCCTAACAGGAACTTTTTATACCACTTCATAACTGAGAGAAGGGTCTTTGGGACACCCTCATGTCAGTGAACACTATAAATTCTGAATTGCTTAGGTTATCTCATCACTTTCCAAGGTGAAAATACTTGGGTTAAAATCAGACACCTCTTCTCTAAATCTATTTCTCAGATTCTTCAGTATTCTCTTTTCCTTATTTGAATTTATGATTTTGTTTTTCCTAACTGTAGACAGCTGCAATTGATATCAAATAAATTCAACTTTGAATCTACTCCTGCAGAATCTTAGGTGTTTCTTTTCTGTTTCTGTTATTTAAACCTTACAATGACATAAACTGGTATTGGAACCAAAGTAAATATTCAGTGTCGTAAGATGTTTAATATTTTTCTACATTCTCATATCTTGCCTATGCCTATTCAGTCAAACAACAAATGTTATTTTTTTTTTAAAAAAAACCTAAATTTCTATAGAATCAGTTTGTCTATAGTGAATCTGAGTAAATCAAAGCTTAAAATGGCATTAATTTTCTTTGGGTATAATTCAGTTTTTCTATGGTTGAGACATTACTTCAACTTCTATATGCTGCAGCAACCCATAAAGATAAGTAAATGTAGGATTGTAAGTAGAGATGCCATTTCAGAACAAACATTCTCTAATAAATTACATATTCTGGAACAAAACAAGCATTCTGTTTATTCCAGATTCACCACATGATTTAGTACATTTACGATTTGTTTAATGACAAAATGGAACCATACTAATCATAAAACCAGAAAAATCATGCTCAATAAATGCTAATTATTATCATCATTATTACACAATGTAAGGCAATGTAGACAATAAGCTTAAGGACATAGGTGGCAATATCAGTTCTCATCATTTCAGGCAGCAATGTTGTCAATCATAAGTTGACGGCACTCTCTTGTGATGTTTCACAAAGTAGGGTCTCATGAAATTCAAGACTTTTATATATAAAGCCTATTTAATGTAATAACATGTTACAAAAGAAGAAATTATAATTGATAGCTTCTATAATAAAAATATGCTACCAAATAATCATGGGAGAAGAATAATAATTATTTATAATGAGTCAAATATAATTTATATTCTACTTCTTTATGGGATTTTATTAATAGATTTGCCTTTTCCCCTGAATTCATCATAATCTCTAAAGTAGAATCCTTTGAAAAATGAAGAAAAAAAATAGACATTGGTAGCAATCACTATCAGAACATTATTTGCAATATACTGGTAGTGATGGGAAAACTTACATTAAAATTATAAATGATGATTCACTTCTCTATAATAAAACTGTATGGTTTCTGTGGTGTTTTGATTATCTTTTAGGACAAACACAGATTTACACAGATGATTACATTAAAACGACTATGTCAGATTTTCAAAAAGTCAATGAAATGAATAATGGTTTCTATGTGAAACTGCCCAGAACTAGCCTTTTTATAGTAGGATACAGAACTCCTGTATACTTGACCTTCAAATCCAAACAATATCCACCCTGTTCTTTATATTTCTAACTTCCGTTACATTTCTCTCTCTTTTTTTCCCCTCTTAAGTTTTATAGCATGAAAGGTAATAGGACCCCACCAGTTGCTAGACCCAAATGAATTGCTTGTATTCATGGTGGCTTTAGGCTTATGTCCTTTTTCCATGACTTGAACTTTGTCCTTTTCATAGAACAGTCAAAGATCCCATTTAAAGTATTCAAAGTCTGAGTCTTCATGATGCCAAAACATTTTGGCTAAATGATGACCACATCTAGTTATTTGTAAATATTGGAAAGTGCAGTGAGGTCTACAAATTTAAGATCCTATTTGTAGTGCTTCCTATATTTTTTTAAATTTCATGAACCAAAAATGTTCCAAAAGCAAAATAGACATTGAAAAAAAATTTTACAACTTTTTGTTGCATTGTAAGAATGAAACAACAAAAGCAGGTACTATTTGCTATCATTATCATTTTATTCAAAAGAAAGGAGGCAGGCCGGGTGCGGTGGCTCACGCCTGTAATCCTAGCACTCTGGAAGGCCGAGGAGGGTGGATTGCTCAAGGTTAGGAGTTCAAGACCAGCCTGGGCAAGAGTGAGACCCCATCTCTACTGTAAAAAAAGAAAGAAATTATCTGGACAACTAAAAATATATATATGGAAAAAATTAGCCGGGCATGGTAGCACATGCCTGTAGTCCCAGCTACTTGGGAGGCTGAGGCGGGAGGATCGCTTGAGCCTAGGAGTTTGAGGTTGCTGTGAGCTAGGCTGACGCCATGGCACTCTAGTCCGGACAACAGAGTGACACTCTGTCTCGAAAAAAAAAAAAAAAAAAAGAAAAAAAGAAAAAAAGGAGGCATTTTATTTTACTAATAAAATAGGCAGAAAGGGCAAAAACATAAACAAAGAATAAATTTTAGAGATGAATAAACTTACATAGTGGAAAATTTTGTTATTTTCACTTTATTTTCCTTATTTCACCAAGGCCTAGTTTTTAAAACTTTAGCACACAGAAAGTTAGTATCTTTCCACAAACAGATGTTTGGCAAGGACTGCTTTAAGATAAACTGTGTGGACGATGAACTCTATTCCTGCCATTTCTACCATGCATCTGGTCATTGCATAGATGGAACCAATACCATAGAATGTCTATATGCTTTTATTTATTTAGTGATATTGAGTATATCCTCTCAATTTACAAAGTTTGGTAAGTATTGTTTGAATATACTTAGAAAAATTTATCATCTAATTTAAATATCAGTAAACACTCAAAATATGCATCAAGTTTATACATCCTAGTCTGAAACTAACTTTTACCTTAACTGCTCTCTCCAGCCTGTGCCAGAGGCCACTGCAGTCTATAAAATGCAGCTCTATCACCTTTTCCTAGGACATTTCTCCAAGTTCTTCTTCCAACTTATCTCTTTGTGGTTGCCGATGGTCTGATTGCTAATGTCTCTATCCCACTGAATTTACAACGGGACTCTCCTCTACCAGATGTTCCTTATTGGCAGTTAATATGAATAATCAGCCTTTTTACTTGTATAGACTTTCTGATCAAGGTATGAGATGCCCACACTTGAGTTTTGGACAAGTAAAGGTCCATCCCAGCCCAAACCCTGCTTCCATTCTTCTAGATCCCACACAATACACAGGTGTCCTAGGCCATGTTGTCAAGGAGGGACAATATATTCTCCCCCAAACATGCTTCAGAAGCATCAAGAACAGGGCTATCTATGATCTTAAGTTATTTTCCATTTCTTATAATGTAAAAAGTACATATGAAAATTAAATTGTTCACAATCTAATCTGGTGATTTAGATCTTTTTCATTTAATGGTCATTCATCTACTAATTCGACAAACACATATTCAGTCTGTACTGTGTGTAACCCATAGGATAGGCATTAGCTAAAAAGTGTGTGGAGTATAAAGAATAATAAAAATCTTGATAGAAAGGTCGACAAATGCCCTCAGAGAAGCAAAAACTTAAATCAGTAAGAACAACAAAAAGAAGATAACAAGAGTTAAGGAAGTTAACAGAAGGGAAAAGCTCATGCCACAAGGAGAAACGGAAAACCTTTGGAGAAGAAGGCTGGCCTTAAAACCTGGCCTTTAAAATGTATAGGACTTTAGGCAGCAGAAAGAAGAGTTGCAGAACATCTTACGGCAAGCACATGAATAAAGACCAGATGATAGAAATAAAACAAGTGGAAGGGGAAGAGGATGCAAGTGCCTACTATGTGCCAAATTATTCATAAGTATTATGTATTCATTTAAACCTCCCAACAACACTATGAGGTAGAAATTTTCATTTCCATTTGTATCATCAGAAAAATGACGCAGATATGCTATCAGAAATACCCTAGGATCACAGAGTCGGCATGATGTTGAGTCAAGATATCCATTTCCATCCGACACCAAAGGTCAAGCTCTTTCTTCTTTTCTCTATATGACCTCTAAGAAGAGCACATTTTGGAAAACACTAAGAACTGATTTTTTGAAAAGTTTGGTTACCTCTCACTATCATGTACCTAAGTTTGGTTAACGGCTTCTTAAATATTTGTATTATCTTATTTGCTCTGTACTTGGTTCTTTTACATAATAATGACTTGATGTATAATCTTATCTAAAATGATGGCTTTTGTCACTAGCAGTATTTTGACACGTCTCAAATGTATGCCTTTCCTTCCAAAGGCCAAACAAAAACTTACTAGAAACCTCTATGTAGATGTTGTACAAACATCTCAGAGCCTGCATGACTTAAACAGAACTCACTTCCTTTTCTTCTTTCCGTTATTGGCATCGTCATCATTCTGTATGTTTTAAATTTGTTACAAGTATAAGTCATCCAAAGATTCATGCAAACCAGACCCTCTTCATCATCCACAGATCCAATCCATCACTTCAGTTGTGTTTAATACAGTAATTTGGCCTATATTTACTTTTTCTTACATAATCACTGCCACTATCTTAATTCAACTCCCCATAATATCTTCCATGGACTATAGTATTAGCAATTATCTTCTAACAGAACTTCCTCTCCGGATTTACACCAACAAACCACGTGATGCACTGCCTCCGGAGTAATCTTTCTACAAAGCAAATATACTTTCTACTGGTGAATGATGACAGAGTAAATGCATTTTTACTTTATCCCTTTCCTTTGAATCTCATGTACAAAAAAGAAAGAAAAGAACAAGAGAGGAAAATATACTTATTACACGAAGAGAAAAATAACACCAGTGGAACATCAAATTATTAAGGGAATATATCAAATATAGTGACACTTGTAACAGTTTGATAAAAGATGCTGAGATCTGGCACATCTCTCTGTATATTCCAGGTAAGATAGAATTAGTGAGCAAAGGGTTAACAAAGCATAGAAACTGCATCCAGAAATTCTTTTATTACAGAAACAAACTCTAGAAATATTAGAAAATGTTTCTTAAGAGTGGGGGTACAGCTAAAGTGCAAATCATCATCATTGTCATCATCCTGTCCATCATCACACCTAACACATGCCTACCACGTACTGTCCAAACCACATGCATACACACACATGCACACATACATGTACACAGGATATTCATTGGATGTATTATCCTCCTACCAAAAGATACCACTATAGACAGAGTAGAGTGAAGGCAGGAGTGAAAGGTGTGAACACCAGACTATTCCACGAGCATCTCTGATAGGGCTTCATGAGAAACACACCAATCACACCAATCAAAATGCGAAAAAAACAAAGTGACACATGTTCCCAGAAGAGAATACATTAAAGATCATGGAGTATGTTTTAAAGTCAAAACAACAACAATCATGAGCTGTGAACTCCTCCAACTCATTCCCTCACTGTCAGAAGGAGGAAAAAAGTTCACTAAAATGTAAATAAAGCATATAGGAAGGAAGAGGAATTAGCAAAGGAAAGATAATTCATTCTGGTTGCCAAAGTTCCAAACTAAGTCACAATAATATCAAATTTTACTTGAAAGAGATGAAATTGGTTAATAAGATGATAGAAATCAAAGATAGATAAGAAAATAAAATTTAAAAAAAGACGAATCTACAGATTAAAAGGTCACCATCTTCTAGTAAAACCTAATCTTACTGAAGAAACAATTATGAAACTTACTAAAGAAAGATTATATTTGGAATCCATGCACAAAAATCAAGTCATATACAAGAGAAGAAATCAGGGCCTCATACTTGTTCAAAACAATATTATTTGCCCAAAATCAGAGAACCATTTTGTACAAATATCCAAGGGAAAACACCTGTGACTCCATACTTTTATACCAAGCAGCTTGTCTTTCAAATAAGAGAAGCATCACCATTCTCAAACATGCAAGGTTTAAGGAAATAGAGCACCCATTCAAGAAACTATAGCAACAACTTTTTCTAATGAAATTCATTCAAAGCATGAATCAAAATCAAAAGTGCAAAAATACTACGTCAGTCATTTTCCTCCTTAATACCTGCCTAGAGATTTTCAATATCCATGTGATTTGGGCTCTTTATATTTTCCATACTCATTTTTCATCCTTTTCTCATTCACCTATAGAGTGTGTTTAAGTGTATGTATGTGTATATTTCCCTATATATAAAGCAATATACAAATATATATTTACACACACAGGATTATTTCCAACAAGCTCAATGACATGCCCTATATAGGCTCACATTAGCATGCTCTTTATCCACCCCGCCCCATGCCTTCAACCTTCTGCCCTCACGTGGTTAGGTAAATCTACTTACCCCCTTCAAGATCCAAGTCAAGTTTCTCCTGTGAATTCTCTGGCCTTCTAAGGCACAGTGTATCGTGCTTTCTTTTGTGAACCACAGTGCCCCCACATATGTAAATTAATCAGAGCTTTATCCCTTTGGTTCTCCTTCTAGAGTTAAAATATGCTTCCTTTACTTATTTTTGTATGTCTAGCCCTAAAACCTATACCTGGCTTATGCATGGTTCTGGCACGTAGAAGCAAGTATCTCAATACATAGTATTTGAGACACATTTTATTTTTTAATAAAGCAACAAAAATTCAAAAGAGTAAATGTAATTAAAAGTATCTATGGAAAAGCAAATGTAGCAATACAAATTATATATCAGGTTATATTGTATCATTAAGTATGAAATGTCCGATTTCCTTAAGTACTCAGTTTGACTGTTAATATCTCTAACATTTCACTTTGACACTTCTTGTTTTTTTTTTTTTTTTCCCTAATGTGAAGGTACATCCTCAGTCTTTCAAATGCATGTTTTGGCTTGTGATTATCTTTCACATTTCTTTTTAGAGCAATTTTTGTGAAACCATGGATAAGTCAAAAATTCATGTTATTTTTGAATATGAGCTCCATCATGGAACCAATGCAGTGCAGACAGCTTGAGATATCATCAAAGCATTTGGGAAAGATGTAGCTAATGAACACACAGTATGTCGATGGTTTGAGAAATTCCATTCTGGTGATTCTAATTTTGAAAGTGAGATATGTGGGTGACCTGAGAACAAGGGGGATAATGATGAGCTGAAAGCTATAGTGGAAGCGAATCCATCTCAACCTACGCATGAATTAGCAGCAAGGTTTGACGCTACTATTCCAATGATATTGGACCATTTGAAATAAATTGGCAAGGTCAAGAAACTACATAGATGGGTTCCGCATGAATTAAATGAGCTTCAGAAGAGAAATCATCTCGAAGCTTGCTTTTCTTTGCTGTTACAATATAAAGGTGAACCATTTCTATGCCTTATTGTTACATGTGATGACAAATAGATTCTTTTTGACAATTGTAAACATTCAGTACAATGATTGGATAAAGATGAACTGCCAAAACACAGTCCAAAACAGAATATTCATCAAAAAAACCTAATGGTGTCTATTTGGTGGTCCAGGCTGGTGTTATTCACTCTAGCTTCATGAAACCTAATCAGTTGATGACAGCAGATATCTACTGCAACCAATTGGATGAAATGATGAGGATGCTTAAGATTAAGCAGCTGAGATTGGTCAATAGAGACAGGCTAATCCTCTTGCAAGACCACATGTTGCAAAAAACAAATGCTGCTCAAACTACAGAGGCTGGACTTGGAAACTCTCTGTCTGTTATCCACCATATTCACCAGACCTTACACCACCTGACTACAACTTCTTCCAGGCTTTGGACCACTTCTTGCAAGGCAAATATTCAATTCTCAACAAGCTGTGGAAAATGACTTTTGCAATTTCATTGCTACTCGCTCTCCAGGCTTCTTCACTGCGGACATAAACAAGCTACCCTTAATATGGCAAAACTGTGTTGATAGTTTAGGCATATACTTTGATTAAGTGCATTGCTTCTTGTTTGAGATATAATAAACTACACTTTTCATTTGAAATCGGACATTTCATATTTAATGACCTGATATATTAACTTTTCTAATTAGTTATACGTTACATTCAAATGACTTAAATTTATACCATCTCAACTTTAAGGTTTTCATAAATCGGCTATAAAATAACAATACAATGACTATTTTTAAACTTCTATCTGCTAAGCACTGTTATAGTTGTTTTACGTATAATAATCACATGAACAAATTTCTTAAGAGTTCTCTTTTGCCAGCAATATTAAACACAAAAACTATTAAAACAGCAACTTCCTGGTCCTCTATCTCCAATTGCTCTCAATTTTAATACGTGCTTCAAATCACCACCATATAAATTGAGAACATATTTTGAAAATGTAACATTTTTATTGAAACAAAACAACACAGCGCCTACGCTCACCACTTCTGCACTGTCTCACTAACAAAAGTTGCAGTCTCTAATCTTCTTTTGCTACCTTGTTCTATGCCTGTTTCTATAGGTTTCCATAATTCTTTCTGAAATGGCCAATTTACTCTTCTATAAACCTGACTTGCTCCTTCTGCTTCTAGTTTATTTTCCCTGTTCTTGTGCTTCAAGGTAGAGTTAGAAGCAGTCTCTCCCATGAAAGCCTTGAGAATTCACGGGTGTTACTCTGTACTCTGTTGGATGCCTCACTGTGCTTCGATTATAATGTGCGGTAATAAATTAATGGCATGCTACTCTGCTGTATGAATACTGGAGTACGTGCCTTAGATTTCTTAGATATAAAGGTTACCACAATACCACAGGATCAAATTATATGTGGAGAAAATGGTTACAGATAATTAATCACTGAATTTGAGATCTAGAAAAATCATTAGAGTAACTGAAGTCTGACGACACTTCATTTATAAAAGTGAACTTCATTAACAGTCGCTGAGGCCAGATTTAAATAGAGGTCTTCTGGTTCTAAGTTCAATGCTCTTTCTAAATAATTTTCAGGAAAAATGATGACTTTAATTTTTTTCCTCATGTTTTTCCTTCATGATCTATGATATTGATAATAGTTTTGGACACAAATATGTAGGCAAAAAATAAAAGTTGCTAATAATTTACAAAATAATTAATGCACAATATTAATTTTAACTTATTTGGAGAATAACTAGAGTTTAAAAGTAATTATTACATAAAGCAACTAAATGTCATAATGTGGACAAAAATGGTTAATTCAAATGTTTATCCTATGTGCTAAGTACTGTTATACTTATTTTACATATAATAATCATGTGAATAAATATTTTGAGAGTTCTATTTTGCAAGCAACATTAAACACAAAAACTATTAAAACCATAACTCTCTGGTCCTCTATCTTTAATTGCTCTAAATTGTTTACCTTTTACCTTTGCACCTTTGCTGTTGATCTCTCATTTTTGCATAAGATGAATAGTTGGTAAAAATTTAGGATTAAAGTGTAGATACTTTTTTAAAAAATTCACATTGTTTTTATTAAGTGCCTTGAGTGATGAGCTAGTAATACAGAGATCAGAAGATAGACTAATGGCCAAGAAACGTGAAAAAATGCTCAACATCTGTAATCATCATGGAAATGTAAATCGAAACCACAATGAGATATCACTTATCTCCAGTGAGAATGGCCTTTATCAAAAAGTCCCAAAACAACAAATGTTGGTGTGGATGCAGAGAGATAGGAACACTTATACACTCACACAGTGCTGGTGGGACTGCAAACTAGTACAACCTCTGTGGAAAGCAATATGGAGATACCTCAAAGAGCTAAGAGTAGAACTACCATTTGATCCAGCAATCCCATTACTGGGCATCTACCCCCAAAAACAAAAGACATTCTATAAAAAAGACATCTGCACTAGAATGTTTATAGGAGCACAATTCACAATTGCAAAGATGTGGAAACAACCCAAGTGCCCATCAATACATGAGTGGATAAATAAAATGTGGTATATGTATACCATGGAGTTCTACTCAGCTACAAAAATCAATGGTGATCTAGTACCTCTTGTATTATCCTCGATAGAGCTGGAAACCATTCTACTAAGTGAAGTATCGCAAGAATGGAAAAACAAGCGTCACATGTACTCATCATCAAATTGGTATTAACTGATCAACACTTAAGTGCACATATAGTAATAACATTCATCAGGTGTCGGGCAGATGGGAGGAGGGAGGAGCTGATGGGTATATTCACACCTAATGGGTGAGGTGCGCACCATCCTGGGAATGGACACGCTTGAAGCTCTGATTCAGGTGGGGCAAGGGCAATATACGTAACCTAAACATCTGTACCCCGTAATATGCTGAAATAAAAAAAAATTAAAAACAAAAAAAAACTTTGTTTTTGATTCTGTGTCTCAATTACTTATGAGACTCCTCTATAGGCAGTTCTCTATTATCCATCAGTCCACCAAATGTTTATTAAATACCTATAAGTGGTAAGCATTGCAAAAAAGAGGGGGCTTGTGTGCTTCATACAGCTGAAAGTCTAATTCAGGCAGTCTTGTTCAATTATCTACATATAACACAACATATGTTTCAGTGTGTTAAAAAAAACCATATTTCACACGGCTGTAAGAAAGTACATGTTTTCCGGCATTTACAAATTTTATACTGCATATTCCAGGAACAAAAAACTGTGGAAAAATATTCACATATGGAGAATTAAATAATGATAAACCACTCAGTCACCCTTATCTGTTGCATATGGCAACCATAAGAATTTTTTTAAACTGCTTAAGAATGATTTATTTAAATTGTTCTAATACTGAGCAAAATAAGCTTTTATGGAAGAACCAAATTCAGAATTCCATCATTTTCATTCCATGATGCATTTGTGGGAGGAAAAAAGTCTTTCTTATTTGCTGACAAAAACTGATCCATGTAAGTGCAAGCATGCAGGAGGACATATTCATTTCAGTATTAATGGATGTTCTTTTTTAATTTCAAATATTAAGGGGATACAGATGTTTTTGTTACCTGGATAGCATTTGTAATGCTTTAGTCGGGGCCGTAAGTGTGCCATCACCTGAATAGTGTTCACTGCATCTGTTAGGTAGGTTTTTACCCCTCCCTTCCTCCCCCAAACCTCCTTTCTTGATTTCCAATGATTTTTACTTCTCCCTGTTCCCATGTGTGCCCATCAATTAGTTCCAAATTTTTAGAGAGTACATGTGGTATTTGCTTTTCCATTCTTGAGATACTTCACTTAGGATAATGGTCTCCAGTTCCATCCAAATTGCTGCAAAAGACATTAATTCATTTCTTTTCATGGCCAAATACTCTACATTTTGTTAATCCACTCATGAATTGTTGGGCACTTGGGTTGATTCCACATCTTTGCAATTGTGAATTGTGCTGCAATAAACATTCATGTGCAGGTGTCTTTTTGATAAAATTACTTTTCATTTGGGTAGATACCCAGCAGTGGTATTGCTGGATCGAATGGTAGGTCTACTGTTAGTTCTCTGAGAAATCTCCATGCTGTTTTCCATAGAGGTTGTACTAATTTGAAGTCCCATCAACAGTGTGTAACTGTTCCTTTTTGTATCTGCGCCAGCATTTGTCGTTTTGGGACTTTGTGATAAAAGCCATTCTAATGGCTGTGAGGTGATATCTCATTGTGTTTTCAATTTGCATTTCCCTGATGATTAATGACATGATTTGAGACAAGCATCTATCTCATTTCTAGAATGAGAAGGGAGAGAGATGGTCATAAGAAAGCCCAGAAGATCACATGGACATACTCAAGGGTCAATCAAGGAACCAAAACAGAGGGGCAGGCTTGTGTAGCTGAGGGTAGAGATTACCTAAACCCTAGATTGGGCTGACAAAAGGTATTTAGTCCATGTTTATTGAATGTACAAATAGATTTCCGATTACATGGATAAAATGGGTATTTTTATTAGTGTGTCACAGTGCATGTGGGTTAAATAACTCATAATCTATTCTGCTACCCTTACTAGTTTCAGCCTCAGCGTTCTTCCAACTCAAAGAGTCTGGGTGCTACACGCAAATGCAATTTAAGTTTGTCTTTTAAAAAGATAGAATTTGTTCACCTGATAGGTTATTTTGACTCCCTCTCTTTCTTTTTTTCCTTTCGTTTCTTTCTTTCTTTCTTTCTTTCTTTCTTTCTTTCTTTCTTTCTTTCTTTCTTTCTTTCTTTCTTTCTTTCTTTCTTTCTTTCTTTCTTTCTTTCTTTCTTGAGGGCATTTCTAGCCATGTCCTGCTCCTTTAACTAGAATAAATATATTCTGATTATGAAGGCTTCTGACTTACCTATTAAAGGATTTTGTTTGAATTAGAGTTCCTTGCAGAGGGATGGGAAGGAGATGGGAGAGAAATGTATCAAAAGCAGTGAATTCAAAGAATCTCTAGAAGAAACCACACAATGTGTTTTGGGTACATTATAATCTTAGGTACCATATGTCCTATTTATGATAGTGTATTATATATTTTGTTCCCTAATAGTGTGCTTTAATTTTGGAGATGCATTTTAGAATTTATTAAGCAATTGAAGTCAGATGCCCTAGTGAAATTGGTAAATACAAATTCATTGATATTTTATAATTTTCTAAGTTGACTCTTGAACAACATAGGTTTGATCTGCATGGGTCCACTTATACACTGATTTTCTTCTGCCTCTGCCACCCATGAGACACAAGCCAACCCCTCCTCTATCTTCTCTTCCTCAGCCTACTTAGTGTGAAGACTTTGAGGACGAAGACCTCTATGATGACCCACTTCTACTGCATGAATAGTAAATATATTTTCTCTTTCTTATGATTTCCTTAACATTTTCTTTTCTCTAGCTTACTTTATTGTAGGAATAGAGTGGATAATACATATAACATACAAAATACATGTTACTTGACTGTTATCAGTAAGGCATCTGGTCAACAGTAGGCTATTAGTAGTTAAGCTTGGGGGGAGTTAAAATTTATATGCAGATTTTTGACTGTGTAAGGAAGGAGTGGATGTCCCTAACTTCCACATTGTTCAAGGGTCAACTGTATATACCAATAAAAGAAGAAAAAATGAAATTATCATACAGATAATTCGGGCAAGATCAAGATTGCCTATATCTGGCTCTTTCCAAGTAATTTTTTTTTCTTTTGGTAAAATGACCTGATGGTATCAGTTCTAGAATTTATTTTGATGGCACAGAAAAAAAAAAACTTAAAGATTTTATCTGACGTAACAAAAGATCAAATTGTTTTCTTTTCCAAAACTTTCTGCTATCAGTATAATATTTTAAAATTGAGTCTTGTTTAGAAATGTTCTGGGGTTGAAGTTAAATATAATGTGAGCCAAATTTGGTTTAAGACCCCTAAGGACAATTCATGATTCCCTAGAATGAAGCTAAAAATCCAGCTCGTTTGTTGAAAATCCCTGCTCTCCCAGGGCCCATTAAATCAAGCACACCTCTGTGCTGGAAGGGACAATAGACACTAAAGATTCTCTGGGCCAGTGCAGGACTCACAGACATTTAACCCCATAAGGACAAAAATCTAATTCAGAACCATATTTACTTCTTCTTCAAGATTGGGCAAAAATATATCATAAACTACTTTCTCATTAAACTTCCTTTTATATGTCATCAAAAAATGTGATTGTATCCCTTTTACAAAAACAAAACACAAATAACAATGTTAAAATTACAAGTAATAAATGTTGTTTAGAGTGAAATATGATCTCCTTTTAATCCCTGCTGGTCACAATATTCATTCAAAATGAGACACTCCCATTAGTCTGAAGGCAGAGAATAGCAAGGCTAAAATTTGCCTCAACACATGAAAGAAGAGGAAGTAAATTTAGTGCTATTAAGTTCTAATAAACCATCAAAGCAATTCAATGTGAGCAACCAAAAAAGTCCTGTAATGTTATCTAAGGTCACTGATTTCTTAATTCTTTCATTTTCTAATGCTTGTTTTGCATGTAGAGAGTTAGAAAAAGAGCATCCCTGCCAATCACATCTTTATGATAGTACAGTCACTAATAAACTTTGGATTAAATAACTCAAAAAATGTTATGTATTTAAAATTCTCTTTTATCTGAGTGGTACAAAATGAAAAAAGAATAAAAGGATAAAATTGAAACCTTTTTTTGAGGACCCTTAGATATTATTTTTTTACATTTCTCCACAAATTAATAAATTCTAGGAAAATAATGACCAATATACTTCCACTCTCCAAAACTTGCTTTAAAAGCTGAGATTATGTATTCTGCTGTGTCTCTAAGTGGCAATACATTTTTACAAGATTTCTAAAATTTAACTCATTTTTATATTTTCTTATAAGAGAATTATTTAAACAGCCATTTGTTTCATATTAGGCTAAATGCCACTACTGACAGTAAAAAAGTTGCAGAAAGTAGCAGAATTAGAAAATTGAGAAAAACTGTCTAGCTTTTCCCAATTATAACTCTTTTTATCATTTCTAAGTACTCAAGGTGGAGAAATTACTTCTACTTAAAAAAAATCAAGAAATTAGCTTAAAAGTTCGTAGCTGAGTTTGTCTAATGAACGCAATGACTTTCACTTCGTTTAGTAAATCAGAATCTTAAAAATTGCCACCCATCACCCTCTCCCCCACATAAGCTCTGGAGTTTATCACCCCGCTTTGCCACTTCATTAGCTGTCAAGAACGAGTAAGTGATGTTGCTGTGAAAGTCTTGATTCAGGTAGTTGAAAATGTTCGTTGCCAAAGTACCACTTATCAACAGACTTAAAGTCAAAAGATGGTCTATCAAGGGAGGCATATCATCCGCATATATACAGTTGGTTATCATCTTTGTAGACATCAAAGAAACAGGGAGTATTTGAACTATCAGTGGTTCACTTACAGCATTCAGAGAAAAGGACACACGTTGATTTAATAGACACTGTGGCAGAGTTATCATTGACCTTAAAACTCTTATCTTAAAATCATCTGATGGCAACAAAATAGAAATAAATATTGCATGTTTTCTTTCCAAAGGAAAGACTATAAAATTTATTTAAAAAATTGCATGTTTTAGTCTCTGTATTTAAATAGATTCTTATACTTGGCCTTATACTGTTGTTGTGGTGAATCTTCTTAAATGTATTTTTGTTTGTTAAACAATTCTACCATGAACTTCCCCTTTAATACTGATTAGATATACTATCTGAGGTTCAAAATGTTACTTTAGTGTTATTTAATTTTAATTATAGTCTTTTATTTTTTCTGTAGCTTCTACCATACTTCTACAGACATAAAACACAAAACTAAACAGGAAAAGCATGTTGATATAAAATCTTACACATTTCAAATATAAGTTAGAAAATATTTTCTGTAACATTTTTATGACAGTATTTACATATTAAGGACAGTTGACCCTGTTTCTTTGCTTGATGAAAGCAAACATACATGGTAATGAATGAATAATTCTTTACTGTGAAGTTCTATAAAACACTAGTTTGCTTTGACTCAATAAAGAGTTCCATGAGAAAATTAGTTTAGGGGAACACTACATATTTCATTACATTACCCTTTAAATTAACATATTAAAGATTTTGGAATGCCTAGCTGTAAACAAATTTGGTTAAAAAACTTAATTAAGCCCAGTTTTTCTCAACTTTGTAAGACATAGAACCCGTTCGCATTTTGTAAGAATTCTTATTTTCAAGGAATATTTAAGGAGATACTGTCCTATTAATGTCAAACCTTGATTATTAAAAATACAATGAAATTTATGAATAAAGCTGGATGTTAACATATTTGGGGAAAAATTGTTGGATGGGAATTGTTTTAAAATCATAGACATTAGATTAATTATTCTGAAAAAGTAATACAGACCAATTCCTTTCTTCATGCTCTAATGTTGTCTGCCACCCCTTTATTTTTTTTGGAGGGTAAAAGTATTTTAACAATAATGCCCCATATTTTCAGTAGATTTGTTAGTATAATTTTAGTTTATTTAAAAAATACTAATTTCTAAATTAAAGAAAAATGATCATCTTAGTGTAAATAGAACACTGAGAAAGGTGATGAAATTAGTGCAATAAATATTTAATATCTAATTCAGCTGAAATTGATTAACTCACATGTGAATAAAAAATTTAGATGTTTCCTAGCATTTCAGTCGTATACCTAGAACCTAAAAATAAAACATAAGTGACTTTATGTTTGCTGCAAGCTTTAGGAGACAGTATTCTTTTTTTAAATTATCTATATCAGTATATTCTGGTCGAGTTTTTCTGTTATTGATTTATTTTGGGAAAATCATTATTTTCATGCTGAAGCAGCATGTCTGAAATGCTTGAGTCCAAATGTCCACCTCTCTTCGAGAGTTGTGGAATCTTTAAAATGACAGTAGCTAGTTTAATTCTATTTGTATACAAGATACTACATTTTATAAAAGCACAGCTGTTTTTCATGGAATAAGTCCAGGTTTTCTCCTCAGGACATAAACCAGTGACCTCATGCTTCCAACTCAAGACCTATCTATCAACACTCTCTCCCCTGCAAGATTTTCATTATGCAGGGTTCTTCCTAAAATTGGATCAGCATATCCAGGATGACATAAAATAGTGCCTCTTAATTAGACTCAAATGTGTTCAATTCACTTTAAATTTTCATACTTTTCTTTTTTATTTACTCCAAACTTTCTGGGAGAATTGGGGTATATTTTAGCTTTCATCAAACTCTATGCCTTAGTAGTCCACAGCTTCCACACTTGAGAAGTTGATGTGCTTTGAGCAGTTGTGACTCCTTTGTCCCAAACAACTTCACAAAAACATTTGATCTCATATAGGCTATCTTTTCCACTTGGGAACGTCTCTTGGTTAGATTATAAATTGTGTCAACTTTTACCAAACATTGCCTTGAAGGATTATCAAATGCAGTCTTCTTGGCTTGTATTACTTATTTCTGCTTTATACTGATTAGCTTAATTTAATCATGTAGGAGAGGATAAGGAAGATTGGAATCAAAATTTTTTTTTTTTTTTTTTTTTTGAGACAGAGTCTCACTCTGTTGCCCGGGCTAGAGTGAGTGCCATGGCGTCAGCCTAGCTCACAGCAACCTCAAACTCCTGGGCTCAGGCGATCCTACTGCCTCAGCCTCCCGAGTAGCTGGGACTACAGGCATGTGCCACCATGCCCGGCTAATTTTTTCTATATATATGTTTTTAGTTGTCCAAATCATTTCTTTCTATTTTTTTTTTTTTTTCAGTAGAGATGGGGTCTTGCTCTTGGTCAGGCTGGTCTCGAACTCCTGACCTTGAGCAATCCACCCGCCTCGGCCTCCCAGAGTGCTAGGATTACAGGCATGAGCCACCGCGCCCGGCCGGAATCAAAATGTTTTAAATATATTTCTATTCTAATTTTCCAATAAAATAGTGTTTAAAGTATGCATTCTATTTGCTCGTAAGATATGCTGAGATTTTGTTAAAATTATGTTAATAAATTTTTCTTGTATTTAAATCAACATGGTATAATTTTTACTTTCGAATATATCTAGTTCAACTGTAGGGTTAAGGAAGATTCAGAAAGCTCAGTTTTTGTTTTGAACACTATATTTAACTCTATAACTGATTTATGACAGAACTACTGGCAAAATCCTACATCTTTCTCTGACTCTGTTAGACCATATGTAACATACCTGCTCCTAAATATTTCTCAGGCAAACTTGAAAAAGAATGACATAATGTCTGAATATCTTTAAGGCCTTTTTCTTTCTGAAAATGTTATGATTCCAGTTTTTAAAAATGTCTAGACAACTCTTTCTAATTGGGATTTTGTAAATTATAACATGATATCTTTATTTGTTTGTGTTTCATATTATCTTCTAAAATATAAGGTTATTGGTATTTACATGAATCAGAAAAAAAGAAAGAAAGAAATGATGGGGTTTACATTTTCTGAGTTCCTGGGGTATGTATCTGACCAAAGTATGGCATTTTTTACTCATGCTATGGTTGTTTGGACTCAGTCAAAGTTGAAGTCTCCACTCTTGAATTTTATGTCACAAAAGCAGACTTTCAAAATATTACCCATGACAGGTAATCGTGAACCTCTGAAAGCATGAAACTTAATAAAATACTATTGTTAGAGCTATAATAACATTCTTGAACCATTCTATAACTTGCAAGCATTTTCAAAATAATCCATTAGAAAAAATGATTTACATTATCATTTCATATCTGAGTGGGCCACAGAAAAGATAGTTTTAACACTTCACTTAGTATTTATTGACTGGACTGTGTGTGAAAGATTTGTAAAATACACATTCCAATTCTACATATGTGGCATGTTTCTGTGGGAAAGTTTGTATGTGTGTAAGTCTGTATACAATGAAGATACACATGTCAAAAAGACATGAAATGTATGTGGGAAGATGATGGTTTTTACCAGCTGTGTATTCTAGCTGTACGATTTTTTTCTCTATATATTTATTTGAATGGAAGTCATAGTCCCCCAGCCTGACCCATAAAATGCTAATCCTTTCAAGAACATTTCAATTTCTTTTGTTAAAGGAATTCTGTATAACATCATCAAGCCCAGAGCTGATTTAACAATACATTATTATCAAATTCTTACTTGTGACTAACCTTTTCACCTACATTATGATGGCCAGACTTGAAATGTCTATTATTCATGCCAACAATGATTTAAAATACATGTATGGAATCTTTTATTTTTTCTTTAAATTTCTGAAAAATTAGCAATCAGCACTGTGATTTCCAAGCTTGGTCCATTTTGATCAAGCGATTGAATGCTGTATGTGATTTCAACAGTCCTGGAATATACGCATGGGGGAAAAAGGTATACTTTTGAATGGCAGTAGAAGAAATGCTGACTATTAACATTCCTTTGAGTATTAAAATCTGCTAATTTTCCTTCACACTGGTACCTCTAATTTTCCAAAATTCTTACAACAATACTTTACAATGTATGTATTTACATGCAAAAATGCAGATGTAACTACTTGCTATGAACCATTTGCCATGCTGCAAAATGACCACATCCTTTGAAATCAATATTTCATTGTAGAGAGGTGAATAACATCTGCAGGAATCTCAAAAGCCTTGTGGTCACAGCCTATTGAATACTAATTTGAGAATTCACATGGAAGGTTTTTTTGATGTTATTAATGACCGCACAGTGACTAATATCTATTAAGCTTAAAGGGACTCTGGACAGCAGATCTGCTCAGGAAAAATTAAAAGGTGAATGTTGAATTCTTACCTACTGTAATGTATTTTATGTGTGTATGAAAATAGCAGTAGCAGTCTTTTCTGAGGATCTAGCGTATAGCTAGCTCAAGTAATTTTAATATTCTGACCAAGATTTCTTCAAGATGTTATCTATTAGGGAAATCGAGAGAAAAGTGCACAGTCGTTGCAATTATCCAAATTTGGAAAGCCAATGTTAATTCCACCCTAAAAACACATCTCAAATATACACACGTCTTTTAATTGCCACCACTACCACCCTAGTTCATTGAGACATTTTTCTCTCTTACCTGGACTAATGCAACAAAATTCTAAATAGGTTTTGTGATTTGACTCCCTCATTCAGTGCATTCCACACAGAACAATTAGGATCATATCATGCAACTCCTCTGCTCAGACTTCTTAAAGTGTTTTCCATCACCCATGGGATAAAAATTCCAACATTTCATTGGTCTTTAAGTCCCTGCCATAATACGGCCAGTATCTAATTAATTCCTCCCTCCCCCCTTACACTTAGAGATATAGTGCTCCTCTGTCTTAGGTCTTTAACAGATGCTACAATTTTGGTTTGGAACCTTCTAGTTCCCTCCCCCTCCTCTCCACTTTGTTAACTTGAAACTTATGCTTTAATGTAAAACACTTCTTTAGTGATGCCTTACCTGATACGAAATAAGTCTCAATGGTAGGTTTTTTCATGATATCCATTTGCTTCACAGAATTTATCATAAGGTGGATCCATCTACCTATACTTACTTTTGCCATAATTTTGTTTATTGTCCCACTCTGCAACTGGATCATAAGTGTCATTTGGGTAGTGCCATATATATCTTTATACTTTCTGGACCTAATACAGTGCCTAGAACACTGTAGGTTCTCAGAAAATATTGATTAAATAAATTCTGGTTAAAAATTATTGAGAAAATGCAATAGTTAATTGTTCTTACATTGATCATTACACATTGTTGCAATGTCCTAAATTTTATTTGCTTTTCTAGAATCTTTTAACATTAAGTTTTCTATAGAATGTAAATTAATATGCAAGATGACAGCAAAGAAAATTTGTAGATTTTTCATGAGAGAATTGTATACATCAGTTTTTGTAGATGACAAGTGATTCCTAAATTTGTATGATAGGTCACAGTTCAGTACTCAATTAAAAGTAAATTTCATGGACTAAGTTTTAAGATTGGCCTCTATAAGATAGGCAATTTTTAAAAAGCTTCATTTAACTTGCTAGGCCTGGTAAGGGATGACTTGACATTCTCATTAACTCAGAATATTTTACTTTTTAAAAACGTTTTTTTCAAAGAAGGGACTATATCTTCCACCTTCCTTTCTCTCTTTATAGAAACCCATTACAACAATCTCCCACTGTACATAGTGAACAACCACTTCAAATTGTTTACCGATGTCTAAGTTTACATTCATAATATGCTAATTCATATTTTAGTGCTTGATACAGTTAAGGTGATACTAAAGTATTGTTTCTACATCTACGAAGGTAGCTAGTCCATCCAAAACTGATACATCTTGCAAGAACAGCAATTTAAAAATTTTTTTTCAGTACCGTTTTTATGTTAAAGTAATTTAAAAGAAGGACAGTGATGTTTTTGGAAGCACTGATCTTTACGAATTTATTTCTCCCAGGAAATATTACACATAAATCCCGTCAAATAGCAAAACAATTTAGATGCAAAACTCCTACATAAAGCTCTGTCATTCTATCCTTGTTTTATTTCCAAGGGAGCTGACACAGTAATTGTGGGGAAAACAAAATTAGAACACCACCTCTTCACACCAGTTAGAGAAAAGCATTCCAAAATTAAGGCAATTTGCAGTTGGAGAAATACGTTACTTAATACTATAATTCAATCACAGAAGAAATTGTCAAAAATATGGCTAGACTTTTTCAGCTCTTGGTGCAATCTAAGAAGCAATGCTTCTAATAATCTGATGACTGGAAAGACCCAATTTTGCCATTAGCTTTAGATAATGAGTTATGTGCTAACAGGATGTGGACAATTGTGTTCTAAAGGGCTTAATAACAGTTTCCTAATTTGGAAATTTAGCTGTTAGAAAGCCAGAAAAAAACAAAACAAAACATTGAAACCATTGTGAATAAGAGTCCTACAATGGAAAGCATCAATTTTCACACCAGAAAGAATGAAAACAGGCATAAAGATTATAAGTTGATAACTACAAGGTCCTATTGAAATCTAAGGTATTATAATCTTTGAGTGAATATCTATTCTTAAGAACTATAATAATTCCACATCTATTCTTATCGAAGAAAATTGCACCAAATACTGGTACTTCAATGTTTAAATATAAACCATTTCATAGTATAAGAAAAAAATATTTAGTTCTAACTTATACCGTGTGCTCTTTCATATGCTTTTATATACATTATCCTTAAAATAACTTCATAAGGTAGGTAGTATCACTCCAGGTTTACTGATGGGAAGACAGTTGTTTAATGATGGAAAGAAACATGGCTAGGACCTCAGAGCTAGCAAGTGCCAAGGCTAGGAATTTAAAATACCCACAGGTCCCTTATCACAACTGCTCTTTCTGCTAGCTCCAACAGAATTGGTCCCCAGAACAAACGGTTGTTCTTTTGCATGACTAGGAGTGAGGAATACTTTTTTATTGAAGTATTTTTAAATTTAGTCCAGAAATTAAAATGTGAAACATAATCTTTAGACTACAAACACTGTCTACAGCACAAATCATCCCAAGCACACTCATGGGACATCAGGAGTCCTGGCTTCCCTGCGTTAGAACAACCAACGTTAGAAGCTTTTTACTCTACCAAGCTATAAAAGTAGTTGGCCAGCTCATGAAATAGGTGGCTTGAAGTGATGTGTGAAATGATTTCATTGTATAATGTATATCTTTCCCTGCTTTGGAGATTGTAGCAATATCTTGATTTATGGAGAGAATAGCTAGAACTCTATCGTCTAATTTTGGAACTGGTGTAGAGCAGATACAGGACAGACATGCACATTCATATGTAAAAAATAGTTTGCACAAAGGCTGCTAAAGAACAAAAGCAAGTAGATATTTAAAACGCGAGAAGCCAACTGTCAGGAGAGAGAATATAAATATATTCTATTAATATTTTTTAAATATTCAAATTCACTTAATGCTACTAATGCTTTTCCTCTCACATTGATATGAGCTTATTAAAAAAATAAAAATAATATATCAGAAAAGTGCTTGGCTCTGTAGTCATTTTAATCCTGACTCTAACTCACAGTCCTGAGAGTTTAGCTTGTTTAAGTATAGTATTTAACACAGGATCTTATTGTATTTAGTAGAAATAAAATGTTTATGTTTTGAGTTTAATATTACTGAACAACAATATTCAGCCTCATGTAGCACCTATTGAATACAATAAGTATAGGTTTTAATAATTGATTTCCGTATTAGTAGTGTGCAGAAGTACTTACATATTTGATTTTTTTTCCAAAATGCCATTTTTAAGTCCATTTTTTCCTCTAATAAAAAAGAGTCACCCTAGAAACAATTGGATGCTATTCCTTTCTGTGAGTGGCTAGTAGAATTGATGCCATTACACAGTATAGTAGGATTTTACCAATGTAGCGTGGGGAGGGTGAGAGGGCATGAGGGAGCGGGGAGAAACAGCACACCCAGCTGGGGTCAAACCTGGGATACAGGCTTGGCTAAATTTCAGGAACTGGATCTGGGGACCCCTCATTTACTTTACGGTCTGGGAACAGGGAGACAAGAGAGTGAAAACTTCATAACAGATCTCATGAATAAGAACGGAGGGATGATTCTAAGTACAACAAGTTGTCATTAAATTTGCCTCTTGATCCATATCCTTCTGGACTGGCATTGTTTTTGTGTTTATTTGTTTGTTTTTTTAGATAAAGAGGGGTTTAAGAAAAAAATGAGATATATGTTTTGCTTAAAACATCTTCCAAAACACAGGAGAATTTTAGATGGGCTGGGAGGAAATAATTACTATCACCTTACCTACAAACAACCAAAGAGCTTGGGCACCTCAAGGTCTTAGAGGCAATGCCTTACTGAGAAGTTGCAGAAAGGTCTCGGTACTTGATGGCTTAGCAAAGCTGTCACTATGTTTACCCAGTACTTCAAGAGCCAAGAAGGCTAAGGTGCATGGCTAAGAAATAACATTATCTGGCAAATAGTTCATGCTAGCTGAATTAGATTTGTGATTAAAAATTCACGAGATAACTTCTGGGGAACTCCCATAAATATTTAGGGTGAGAGCTGCTACATGAAGGCTGGAATCTTGTATTAGCAGTTGTGTAAGAGAGTTGTGTAAAGAATATAAGGGATTAATTAATGGAATGACTGGTAAATCCTTTAGAAACTCAAATTCTGAGTATTCTGCAAAATATGCAACACTAAACTTTATAGGTAGGCAAAAGAAGACTATTAGTAGTAAAACGACTTGTCAAAATCCATGCAATAAATTGTAAGAGGTAAATTTTAATCCAAAATAGTTGATTTCACAATCCAATATCTTTCCAGTATTCATATATACTGTGTATAATATCATCTTAGTTCCGATAAGTTATACTTAGAGTTGTAAATATGTAGTTTCAATGGTATATGTATGTGTGTACATGTGTATCTAGGTGTGTGTGTGTGTGTGTGTGTGTGTGTGTATATACTTATCTTTTAAAGCACACTTATAAAAGCAACACAGTGGTTGGATGTTGAGAGTAAATATATACCAAGAGGCCAAATAAAAATTCAACTGTCCTTATACTATGTGAATGAATATTTGTAGATTGGTCTATCATTTTCAGGGAAAACAAAACTAAAATAGTTAACTCTGATGACTGAAAATTTGGCTTAAATAATGTGATTGTTCTGCTATCAAAGATGAAGGGAAATACTTTGAACAAGACGCTTTTATAAAATATAAGATTGGAAAAAAGCAGTAGCCCTTAATATACTATTTTATATGTACTTTTAAATTAGTGAAGCTCAATTAATAAAATTAATAGTATGAACACGTATTTTCTACATCCCTAAATTTTATAAATTCAAGTTGACCAATATTTAGAAGAATATTTAGTTGTAAATCAGGGATCCCCTTCCAATTGATCGTTTTTTCCATTGGCCTATATTTATGTTTCTGACTGAAATCATATTTATAGGAAAAATGGCAATTGGTTTCACATAGTACTATTTTTAACAGGCATGTTTAATCATAAAACCAAAAGTAAATACTTGTAAAAGATACTAGAATGAAGCATGGAAACCATTTCTTGTAATTCTGCTTATATTCTAACTTATCAATAAATGCATTGCCTTGATTTATTCTAAATTTTTAAAATATAAACATGTTGCCAATAAACTTTCTATAATAAATTTGATGTTTTTATCACCAAAAACTCTTATAAAATTATGAAAAATTGGAATTGTATTTAAATAATACTCAGTTGCTAATTAAACATTTCTCTTTTGTGCCTTGGGAGTCTACCTAGTCCCAAGAATGGATAATTTTGTGTTTGCTGATGATAATACTCTGGTAACAACAACTGCTCTGACTTATGTTGTGCTTCTATAGGTCAGGTACACTCATATAAGTACATTTAGTCCTAGCAATAATTCTATAAGGTAGATATTATTATTATTCCCAACTTACAGTGGGAAAATTTATATGATATATAACTTGTATGAAGTAAATTACTTGAGGTCAGAACATGGATAGCTGGCTTAATAATACTCTTGTTTATTGTACCACACTACCTTTATGCCCTGAATCAATAAACCAAGAAAATTATTCTTAATTCTTAACACATTCCTGTTCTAGTGAAAGGAAGTATGATATATGATGGGCACATGAGTTTATAATTGGTTATATATCAGTACCTTCTTAATAAGCTACTTTGGGGCTTACAGTTCAGGTTAAATTTAGGGTATACATGAGCATATGTGATATGTGATAATAGAAAATGTGGAAGGTAAAAAGTGGTAGGATAAGAAAGATGAGAGGAGGAGTAGCAATGTCGAGTTAATTAATGAATGATGTATTCTGTGAAAATCTTTTGTGCCTATTTTGCTCATTACTGTATTGTCAGTGCCTAGAAGAGTACCTATCACATAGTAAGTACTGAATAAATATTTGCTGAGTGAACAAATACTGCAAAAATAAAGTCGGATTTGCTGGATCATGCATGTAAATGATGGCAAGATGATGCAATAATAAAAAGATAGGTGGATATGAAAACATAATGCATCTTGGAAGACATGATAAGAAGTACAGAATTAACCCAGAAAATGCAGGAGAATCATTGAAGAGGAAAACAATAGAAGTGGAAGGGGCCTGATTAGGATTAAACCCCAGAAAGATCACATGGGGTTCTCAAGCTGCTTATTGGACATGTGGCTGGTGTGTCCAGATGGCAGTTTTATATGTACTGAAGTCATAAATACTCAGTGTATACCACACCCATAGCATTCCTCTGAAAAATAGAAACAGTAGTTCCCTGCCATGCTTTATTCGTGCAACCACAATTTAATGGATCAGAGACCTCTGGCAGAGCCAAACTCTCTATTCTATATATCTCTGATGTGGCCTGGCACAACGACTCTTTTCAGTAGTAGAGACAATTTGTTATTGAATTCAACTGAAAAGATGAAAATGACTCTCTTATGGAGTTTGAATACTACAGACACAGAGATTTGAGTATGGCAAACATCCAGACACAAAGAGAGAAGGTTGTAAGAAGAATTCATGACAATGAAGGTCATGAAAAGCAGAAGCTATGAGGTGGAGTACGGTACAGAAGAACTTGTAAGTGGTATTAATGGAAAAAGACAGAGAGAAACGACAATCATCTGGTGCAGGTTTTTCTGTGTCAACAGATACACAGTTTGAGAATTTCCCATGTCCTCATTTCCTAGTTCAAGCTTAATATCACTCCAAGAGGATAAAAGTTACTATACCTCTTCTTAAATACAAAGGGAAGAAATAAGCAAGAACCATAGGTATTGCAACTATTTGTTGAAATGGCTTAATTGCGAAATGCATTGTAGTGTTTACTTCAGTCTTTTGTAGCTGAAATGGAAGGCAATGGAGAAGCGAGTCATAAACAAAATCAACAATTAACTGCTGTAAGTTAATAGAAGAAATTAGTGACAGAGTTCAGACATTTTGTTTGCTTATATTTACTGTCATTCCCGTGGATTATACCACATTATCTCATTCAATAAGTGAAGTGTTGGCTAAGAAGATATAAAGGCACCATGATTTAAGGTGAAAGATAATTCATATGTAAGTGAAATAAAATTCTAGTATTCCATGTTCCAGGCTGATACTCAATTAGAAAACACTGCTTCTGAAAAAGGACAATGAAAAATAAACAGAGGTAGCAAAACAGAATACTGTGTCTCCAGTTATTCCCTATACTCTCATGATTTTTGCAAAAATCAAAGTAACTTAATGGGTAGATTCTCTTTTTGCTCATTTAATTTATGACATATTTATAGACTCTTTTGTCCTGTGCAGCCCATATGCTGACATAGCAATCTATTTTCTATGGTTTTAACTTCTAACACTTTAATATTTTGCATTTGTCAAAAAATAAATGTACACAGGTCTTTCTATGTTAAAAACAGCTAATTTTCTATAATGTTCATTGTTTCATAAATAAAGATGACAATAATATTACAAATATACCAAAAAGTACTAAAAAGGAAGAAAGAATTTCTACAAACTTAACTGGCAGCAGAAATAAATGTATGTTCCAAATAAAAGCATCACATTTTTCTCAACCTAAAAGAAAATGAATGATGACTATCTAGTTATTGAAATTATGAATCTTATTTTAGCTAATTTATGCCATTTTATAAAAGAAGAGATGGTTACTAGAATGGAATATTATTTCAGAATCTGATGGAAACCAGTTGGTATACAATACATAATACCTATCAGTTCAGAACAAATGAGCTTTTCTATTTTTGTTAATATTTTAATCTGAACTTTTACGATTATCTCCATTATCTAAATTTGTCAGATAATAGTTTAAATTTCTTTCCTACTTTACTTTCTTGAAGGTTCAAGTTTGCATTAAACTATACACTACTAGAGCAGTGACCATATTAATGTTGTCTGACAAGCTTAAAAAAAAGTTGAGGCCAGTATAATTGATCCTAAGTTGAGGTCAGGTGTCAGTATTTCATTTTTTAAGATCTGACCAGGTGATTGTAATGCACACTCAGTATTTCAAACTGGGCATTGTCCCAAAATATATTAATTGTTGTGATGAAAATAACATGTATATTGTACATTGTAAATATCCAATTGCTATTAAATAAAATGCTTCCCAAAAAAGAGAAGAAAATAGCGGAAAGTTTCTGGACTATTTATGTTATCTATGAAAATAATAGAGTATGAAGAAATGTTTCGAAAACTTGGCATGAATGAAAGACCAGGCCATAATCCTATCTCTGCTATAGGTATTCAAGAATGAAAGCCAATGAATTATCCCAGGCTACAATTTTATAACTAATAAAAGTAAAAAGTTGGCCTACAGGATATCTAATATTGCTTGCTATTATAAAATTTGACCATTTCAGATAATCATCATTATGTATCTATATAAATGCTCTTCTTCATAAGCTTTGTTTACTGCAAGAACATATAAGAGGTAGTGAAGGATTTTAAAATTGAGTATAATATGTTTATTGCATTTTAACAGAAATTATGACTATATATAATTATAATATAATTTCTATCCTTCAGATATTGAAACTAAGATTCACAATATTAAGATAGAAGAATTTTCCAGCAGTTCCTTCTTTGCTTTAAAAAACAAAATACTATTTCTTTGCTGTCAGGTCACCATGAATAATAGCCTGCAATTAATCAATCACAAAAGAATGACAGTTTCTTTGGAAGTAAGAGGAAATAAATTACAAACTGTAATGATGTTAACTTATTAATGCACATAATAAAGGTAAAGTCTATCTAAAAATAGGATTAGCTGTTACAAATTACCATAACTGGTAACAATTTCTTTGTGTAAATCTTTAAAGTCTGTCAGTAGAAAAGATATCACTCTTCTCTTTAAATAGCTTCATATTTAACAAAATTAAGACCTAAAGGTCTTCTTCCATTCTACCTTTATTTAAAAATAAAGTGCCCTAATTAAATGAGAGTTCCAGCAGGAAAAGTAAAAATGAAAAAAAAAAAAAAGAAAAATGAAAGGAAAGACAATGACAAATATAAGTGCCACCAAGCATACTGCAATTTCAGTTTTTAGGTTGCAAAGATGAATGAGACTTCAGGTGAAAACAGCTTTGTTAGCACAGCCTGACATAAGTTATGGAAGGTGAACACAGCTTGGCACTCTTACTTACAATGACTCACCACCTTGTAATGATAAAACATTTTAAAACGTGCATTGTTTTACATCTTGCTTATCTTTGTATTTAAAATAGACTTAACATTTCATTTAAAAAGTGAAAGTGACTTTTTTGTAATGTAAGAAGTACACAAAATTGAAATGTATATAAAGTGCAGCTACTGCAATATCTCAAGGTACTCTACTCCATGTTGCAGTAACTTTTAAAATGGAATGTAGAAATCTTTTTATGGAGCTAATTTTTATGCTAATAAGCCTGCACTAGAGCAAATATTGTGACTATTTGTATTATTTAGAAAAATGGTATTGCACATTTTTCTGATATTTACTATATTTATATTTGTGACAATCATATGAGATAAATTTTATGTGTGCAGAAACTTTGTAGATAGTTTACAAATCAAATAGAGCAACTAAGAATTATTCTAGAGTATTTTGAATAACATAATTAACTTGTTTTCATATAGATAATTATCTATATACTAAAATCTCTGGGAATGTTTTCAAACTTTCCCTGCATTTAAAATTTCATTATTGGATCTCCTTGGGTGTGTACAATTGATCCTCATAAAAAGCTATTGCTGCATAAAGCGATTTCCAAGCTGGAAACAGACAGTGTGTGGCTTTATGTTTGCCAAATGTTGCCATCTTAAAATCTTGACTGTTGAAACAATAACATTTTGGCTGCTTTTATAACACTCATTTAATGTTTACAGTTTAGTAAATGTGCATTTTTATAAACAGAGGGCTTACCTAATTAAACTGGACCAGTGTAAGTAAGAAGTAGGTCAATGTATTGTGAACAAAATAATCCCAATATGGTTGGGTTATGGAACAGCTCAATTTTGCTCATTGAGTTCTATCGATTTTTGGCAGAGAGAAAAGAAAGAAAGAACAGATGGTGAAAGAAAGAAATTGAGCTGCTCGTGATGGAATACACTATCACACTGAATTATAAAGAATGGTGCTCCAATCCCCTGAATAGTTATTTCAATTAGAGTACAAAATCAACACATACTGCTTATTTCTGAAGCAACAGAATATTTCCAACAGAAATGAACATAGAGTTCAGTTTCAAGTTGTGATGAACCAGTGTTAATATATGATATTATACAAAGGGGAAAGGTTGCTATCTGCAGCTGGGTTAATAAAACAGATAAACTGTATTTCTATGTTTGGGTTGGATAATGGAGAGGGATTTACACTTCTTCATTGACAATTTGAGTGTTCAAACCTGAGGGATTTATAACACTTAGAAATAAGTGAAGCTTTTATATATATGTAAATTACATGTAAATATGTAAATTCACACGTTTGCCCTGACAAAGATTAGAAAGTGTCCTACTTTAAAATAAACAAAATTACTAAAAAAATTGATCCTTTTCAAATAATAACATGAAGTTCTCAATTTAGAATAACGTAGCAAATTAATTTCATGTAGGTATTCGTATCTATTCTATTGTTGCATCATATAAGTCTAGATAAACAGCATCTTAAACAGCTAAAGAGTAGTTGCATGTAAGGTTTATAAAAAAACAAAATGAGACAAATATAAAAATATTTATGCTTTAATTCTTATACTTTAAATGAACTGTTTTGACAAGAAAAAAAGGATCATATTAAGAGAGGACAAAACTATTTTAATGCTAAATATTTCAGGTTGTTTTAGCAAACATTATATTTTATTCTGCTTAAATAACAGCATAACCATTTTGAGTTTTTTGTATGTGCTGTCTCATGAGAATAGCGACTTAAGCCATATCAGATTGCTTCAAACAAGGGTCAAAAAGAGTAAGAAGAGCCATTAAGTGGTAGAGGAAGGCAGCTAAATGATCAAAAGCAATAGTTCAATACACTTTTTCAAATCTCCCAAATATTCTTTTTAAATTTTAAGCTACAATTAGTCTATATTTTGTGAGTTAACCAACCAATATATTCATTTGTACATCTCCATTTCAGTAGTCACTAGGATTAAATTGACCTTTCATCTTTAAAAGAGCAAAATGAATAGCTCAGTCATTTTCTAGTATCATTTCAGTTCAGGCATCTGCAAATTTTTTCTAAGGGTCATAAAGTAAATATTTTTGACACTGCAGACCAAGAGGCAACACTGAGAATATCATTTGTATGTATCACATGAGAGAACATATTTCCATATATCTCTTATTGACAAAATTCAAAACTTTATTTATGGAACTGAAGTTTTAATTTCATACAATTTTCATATCACAAAACATTGTTTTGATTTTGCTTTTAATCATTTAAATATGTAAAATCTCTTCTTAACTTGTAGGCTGTACAAAAACAGGCAGCAGGCTCAATTTAGCCCGATGACTAAGATTTGCCAAACTCTGATTTAATCTATTGTTATATTTTTGTTTTGGAAAGTAGTTATAGAAAAAGACACAAGTTTCTTTAACCAAAGAAATATAGATCTCTTAACCAAAGGCTTTTGTTTCTGAGATATGTACCTGGATGAGTTTTGGAAAAATATTAAACAATTCAATGACTGGATTCTGAGTTCTCTTGTATCCCTAGACACAAGGTAAAGGATAAGTTTTTGTTTCTCCCAACACTTTGTGATTTTAAGAAAAAAAATATAGTGAGAAGCAACTATTTTTTAAAGCAAAATCAGTTATTATTTAATATTTTAATTATTACATACATCCCAAGTTTCTCTCTGGTTGGCCTATTTTTGTCATATCATCTTTCAAAGTAACATTCTTAATCATTAAAATTTAGAGAGTAAATCGAGTGACACATATGAGTTTTTGCATAATTACAGTCTCGACTGGACAAAATATAGAAGTTTCACTTGAGTTTTGAATGAAATTTTCTCGAGGTCTATAGTATAATAATGGTTTGTATGCTGAAACAATATAAGCGGTAACAAAGAACAGAGGCTAGAACTATTTGCTTTTGCAAAAGTTACTTTTTTATATTACTATATTACCTTTGTTATTTCAGTAAACTTAATTATGTAATGGTACATGATTAGCTATGCACTACTGGAGAACTATACATTAGAATTCTCTTCAAAAAACAATGAAAGTTTTTAGAGAAATCCACACTTTTTCCCAAATAAAGATAAAATAAATGAAGATCTAGATTGATCTGTATGTAGTCCTAATTGTTCATTTTTATATGTAGTCTTTACACTCAGAGAAAAAGATTTCACTTTTTCTAAAGATTTTAGGTATTACTATGTGCTTTAATTTAGGAAAAGAAAAACAGTCTCTGGTTAACTTCTTGGAAACATAATATTCTTTTATATGTTTAGCATCTCAAATCTAATAGCAGTAATTTGTAGTAAGAATTTTTAGGATTCTACTTTTAGTTCTTTGAGGATTCTGTGATTTCATTGCTAAGTTTTTTTTAAAGTTATTTTTTTTCTACTGTAATGATTATACACAATTGCACAGTTGCAGCCTTTGAACGATGGTCTCTGCCAATTGTCTGGAATCAGATGTTCAACTAGAGCACTAATTAAAAGTAAGTAAGGGTGAAAATTCTGGGTTTTCCCCATTACTTGTTCTACTTTTAGCCTTGGTTTCCTCATCTATAAAATGATGGAAAGTAATGTCCATTGTCTGGGATTGCTGTATCATTGCATGGAATAGTTTACATAAAATGTTAGTACTGTTTCTGTCCAATAATAAATTTTCATTAAGTGGGTATTATTGATATTATTTTTATCATCACCATTATTTATTGTAACAGAAACATAGAATTATATTTTAACACATTAACTGCCATGTGAGTTGTATTTAACTCATGCTAGTTCTGAGCCCACGGCTTCGTGAAACATATGTAACTCACATGTCTCTTTGCCTTGGGAACTGCGTGAACTATTTTTCAAGTTGCATATAATTCACACATATAAAACAATACAAAGTAACGAATTTTTCATTAAATTAGAAAGGACCATTTTGTTTCCAAAGTTTTTATTCTATTTTCGTAATAAAATACCACGGCCCCAAGGAAAAATTTTTTTTTCTAGTCTGGCAGTCAATGTGTTAAGTAACATTAAAAGTAATTATTTTAGAGCTAACCTTATTTCAAACTGCAGTACGTACCAACATTAAGGAATGCCAACCATCCTTAGTAAAATGGAATAGGAAGATTGATCTCAAGTTGGCACCTGACTGCATTACCTAGCCCAGGTGGACATCCTGACTGTCACCTTTCCCTTGCTTTGGGGGCAGGAGTGTTCACCACTAGGAGGCACACAGGCAAGTGTAATAAACAGCTGTCTGTGTTATTTGGGACACTGGTTCTAAGGTTGAAAAGGGGAATTTTCTTGTAAACGAGTTCCATTTCCTTCACAAAGTCATCTGGATGTCTTAAAAGCAGAGTATGAAACAAACGGTTAAACAGCTTTGGTTATCTAAACGATAACTGACAAACATTTTGGTCGGAAACCTACAGCAGCCTTTTTTCTTTTCTATGTTATAACATCCAGAATTGTGAATAAAACAATCTGATGATCATTGCATCAGGTATATGTATGTACTATTAAAAGCCTGACATGTGAATTCTAAAGGTCTGGATTCTGGAAGAAGGCATTGGAGGCAGACTCTATGAACCTTGCCTGCCCCCCAAAAGAATGCTCTGAAGTTTTATAGCACTTTTATTTATGGTCACAGTGATTCACCAACACTAACTAGCATTAAATTTTCATAGCACTCTTCTCACTTTATTTGGCATGAGAAATGGTAAATATACTACAATCTAAATATGCAATTCTGAATTAATACTCCTAATATTTTTCTTCCCTAAGAATCATTATTTCTATTTAGTCGCTGCCCTTTTTAATAATACGATAATTTTGTTTCCTGGAATTTACAGAATGTTTAGGATGTAGTTCTTACATTTCAATTGATACAAATCTTGGTACAAAATGCACATTAAGAGGTTATGCTGTGGTATGTTGTAAATTACTGAAGCAATTTAAATAAAGGACCCAATTAGCGTGAATAGTAAGAACTTTGAAGAAAAGGACCATCCAAGTCAAAAAATTATTATCCAGACTGGAATAAAGATCAGAGGGGTGTAAATATGTTTTCTATTGGGATTTCTACCACAAATGGTTCCTTTTTCCTGTATTTAATGGAAAACATACCATGAGTTTGATGTATACCTATCAAAAAGAAAAAAAAATCATTTATCATCTTCTAAGATGTATGAGCATATTTATTTATGAAAGATGGTATGGCAAATGACTAGGGTACCAGCGTAATGCTTATAAGCATCTACCAAGTGAATAACTTAACATCTGAGACTTAAGAGTGGTAAGAATGTTAAAGTATTTCTTCAAGCATTTAACGGAACTTTCAGATCTGACAGGGAGCATACCCTGGCATTCCCTGTTTACTTACATTTCCAAGCCACTTGGACAATGTTAGTTTGTGAACTGGAGGGAATGACTTTGACAGAAATAAATAATTCAGATAATTCAATTTGGAGTGATCTTTCCTACTAGAATTCATTAAAGTTTATTGTGTGCAACATTCAATTTCAGTAGTGAAGACAACAGACTTTGGAAATTGGAAAAATGGCACCATCTAAGCGTTCTTTCATTGTTGCATAATAATGTTTAGGCGTGAGCCATAAAATTAGACTACATCAGTGGTGCTATCAAGTGTCTTGGAAATATTTTTGGAATAGTCTTCTATTATTAGGAATACTCAGGGAGAAAGTTAAGAAAATGCTACTTCAAAAGTAAAAAGGACGTGATGAAGCATGTTTGCTCAAATAAAGCTCATCCTCCTGCATGAGTCATTTAATTGAAAATATTTGAAGGAATAGACCTATAATCTAGACGAATGCCTTTGAATTGTGGTATCAGAAGAGAGAATGAAAAGAGGGCCAAACATACAGCCTTCATTTTATGTAGCTGGTATGCCACATGAAGCATAATTTTATCCATTACATATCAGAAAGCACATTATAATAAACTACCCTAAACATAGGTTATCTATGTTTGGTTCTCCTCAATAGGGTATGCATTTCATTCTCTTAAATGATTATGATATAAAGTTATCACCTTGGTCCTTTAGCTACAACCTCTGCCCATTACTGTTACACACGGAAAAACTTTTCCATTCTGTTCCTGGACTAAAAAGAAATGACATATTGTTAAGTACATTTTCAATAATAAATAAAATGTAATGAGATTATGGAAGTACATTATCATTTGGTAACAATGATAACTTAATTTTTATGTTCTATGAATGATATTATGTTCACTTTTTACAAAGTGAATGCATAAAAGATGCCAGTTATTATTATTGTTATCTAATAATTAAATATCATCTATAAAAGTTTAAATAATTTTGCAAGTTAGAGTTGTTTCCTGTCTTAAATGAATAAGAGATACATGAAAAGAATGAATGTGTTAACTGATTTATTTTTAAGAAGATTTTCTCTTCCCCAATCCACCTCACAGCATCTAATTCCTTTCCTGGATTCCGTTCTTCTGATTTGATTTACTTCTATCCCTTTAATTGCCTTGATAAACTTCTGGATAGATCATTATATCAAACAACTGTATTGTTAGCAATAACTACTGAAATATCCAGTCATCTGGCTCATTCAACTCTCTCCTATTACGTACATCTTGGCTTAGTTACCATGCATCAATCTTTTCAGAAGACAAATAGAATAATAGGAAGTCACACACAACAATTATTATCTCCTTCACCATGTTAAGCTACACTGAATGAAACGAATTATTCAACCAAAGGGTTAATACAATGTAGGAAATAAGCAGTCAAATGAATTGTCTTTTTCCTCCCCAAATACAGTTTATGTATTTACCTAATTGCTAATAACATCATCTCAACTCTTGAGTTATCTTACTTGTACTGTTCCTTTAATCCTCAGCTCTCATTTCAATCCTTTGTGAGGAATGCCTCTTTTGCTTTTTCATTACATTTATTATTTATTCTTCACTTTTATAACTTGACCTGATTCCTTATATTCTGAATAAGTCTTACATTTTCTATTACTAATATTAATATTTTCTGAGCACTTTGCTTAGTATTCCACATGTATTATCCATTACACATTTTTAAAAGGCACTGTCCAAGTCTCATCTGCATGAAAATACAAAAGGGGTGGGCCTTTTATTATCCCCATCTTACAAATAAACACTGCATCTTAGTCAAAGACAATTAGTATCAGATTTGAGCTCAAATCTCTCTAATCCCTAAAACCATACTCTTAGTTTTACTATACTGATTCCAAATAGATTGTAGTTCTGAACTGAGTGCCTTGCACTTAAAATGGACTCAAATATATCAATTAAAATAATACTTAATGAAATTATATAAATTATTTAATTATTTTCATTGGAAACTAAAGGTGAAAGAGGGTACAGATAGATACTGAGTACCTCTTTCGTGGCATGCATTGTGTGCTCAGAGAAGTCAGGTTATTTGCCAATAGGTATTCAGTTAGTACCTGAATTTATCTGATGTTCTCATATATGCCTAGGTAATGTAAAATACTAAACATTTAATGAGATGCCCTTGACACCTTCTCTCTTGCTTTTTCATTTATTCTACTTTTTTCACCTAGAATGTTCTCCATTTTCCCCTCCCCTCCATGCCTGCTAAATGCTTCTTCTCACATTAAAACTTTCCTCATCCTTTGCTCTGCTATGATATCTAAATTTTCTGAATTCTCAGAGTTCTTTTTTGGGATACATCACTCTTTGCACATTTTACCCATAATGTGTGTTTTGAGATATTTGCCTATCTTCCCCACTGTATGTAAGCACTTTTAGGTAGAAAGCATGTCATATATTTATCTGTGCATATCACATAATTTATATTGTACTGCACCATATATCATATTCGTACTTATTAGAGGAATGATCAAAGTTTATAAAGTCATTGGTCACTGACATACTCAAATTTTCAAAATTGGCTCCCATTGCATCATTATCTGCCACTCCATTCCATATAAGTCTAAATCACATTGCTGCTTCTCAGGCATGCAGTATGCATTAATGCCTTGTGTCTCCAGTCAGAGTGCTTCTACTAGAAAACCCTTCTCCATCCTTTCTTACAAAATGTTTCTCATCTTTATAGGGTCAGCATAATTTTCATTCTCTGTATAAAACCTGTTTTCCTCATAGCTCAATAGCACACCATTGTTATGCCTGAACTTCAAAACATTTTGTTTTATATCTAAATGATAGACAATTTTTCCTTATCATTATGTGGTATAGTTTCTCCAGCACTATGTTATGATGTCTTGAGAAAAGAGATTAATCGTGTGTGTCTTTCTACTCCTAGCAATCAGTACGATGATTGGTGTACAATAATATTTAGTAAATCTTTGTTCATTTGAAATGGAGTTAAAAGTTTTAAAAGAACATTTCCTGGATAAGAAAGAGAATAATAAGTAAAGAAGCAAGAGTGCAATAATACAGGGATACACCCCATGAGTTATCAGAGTTACGCTGGAGCCCTAGACCAAACTGCAACACCACCACCCCAGCCCCCACCATTTGCACACACATATATATCTGAGTTGAATGAATTTTCTCTCTTCTAGCACTTTTCCCTTCCAGTATGTTTAGTCAGTGCTTCTCTGCTTGGCCCCTCTCTTCCTGGTCATTCTCTTTCACCTTTCTTTCCTCTACCATTGTAGTCTGAAATGACCTTTAAAGAGCAACTGGCATTTATTTGGGAGACTGTGGAATCAATTCCATTTTTTAAAATTTTATGTTTTTAAAAAAATTAGCCTGGATATGTACTAAACCCTAAGTAGCCTAAGTTGATTCTGAAGAGTAAGGTCCTCTGCACAAGGGCTGTGCCCTTTTCCTCTGTCCCAGTTCTCCTAGGTCCTGGCACAGAACCTGACTGAATGAAGGATGTCATCTTGAGCCAAGACTTGCAGGTTATATCTTCCTTTTAAATATTGACAAATTTTATTGAGATACTTAGTATAATGATTGAATTCTTGGTTCCCTTAAGTAATTATGTTAGAATGACTGAAGTTTTATTTGTTTGACTTTTTTTTTTTTTAATAAGCAAGTTGGGAATGCAATGGACCTAATTTCTAACAAAATATAACCTCCTGCTTTTCGTGCATTGTAAAGTTAGTAATACAATGCTTAAATATTCATCTTTGATTTATTTTATTTTGTTCTGTTTTCGTGCCCTCCTCAAATGTGTGTGTGTGTGTGTGTGTGTACATGTCTAGTAACACTATGAATTTGTGTTATTTTAATATCCGGCTTTACATATAGCAGATGATAAAAATATTTTAAAAGAGGCAGAGCATCATCATATTGAGACTACAAGTTTCATTGTTTTGAATATGAAGAAAGGAAACATTTATTTTTATTACATCTATTTCCTTTTAAAGGAGATTTGATTCAGGTTTACATGTTCAAAATTTATGAGATGTTATGAAACATATATATATATATATACACACACACATATTAGTAGAAAAAGTATATTATAGGAAAAAAACCAAATTGATATCATGCTAAAATAAAATAGGAGTGGGGCTATTTATTTTAATAAAAGTTAACTGTAGTCAGTTTAAAATGCTACTCTTGGCAAACGTAGTTTTTTAAGGATAGAGTGATGTAATTATGTCTAACTACAGCTACTTACATTTTAACAATTACTTAAGGAAAAAAATATTTGCCTTTGAATATTGTGTCCTAAAAATAATTTAACAGCACAAAGCAGAACTATATTTTACATTTATTGGACTCTACTAAGAAAACACTAACAGTTTTACAAATTCATCACTGATAATTTTACATTTAAGTTACTATTAAAAGAAAAGTTGCTCTTTGTGATGTGGTTATAATTTATAACCACAGACAGTCTAAGTTTTTAAGCTAAAACTATACCTCACCTTCACATATCATTTACATATACTGATTGCTTCCACATGTCTGGCATAAGGTAAAATAGTTTATGAGTATTGTAATACAGTTAAAGCCACAATGAAATAAAATTCATCTTTGTCTAGAGTACCTCAGAAATGTATTTGTGTTGGTGCATAAAGTGTTTTCCAAAAGAATTCTGTCTTCCAGAAATACCCTATAAAAGCTGACTGTGGTTAGTGTCACCTCCTTTTCTAACGATGTCTAGATTTCCCAGTCTGGCTTCCAAGTGTCTTCTGTTAAACAAAAGCCCCTTTAAGTTACTCTCAACATGTTCTTCATTCTGTTTACTAGCTTCAGATTGCAAGTTTATTTTTTATTTTTTTTGAGTGACTGAGTATCCTCTTGCCTGCAAATGGGTTATTTGCGATCACAGGTGGTTCATAGAATTGGTCAGAAAGACTCAGACTTTATATCTACAGTGTTTCATTCAGACTCAGGGACATATTAAATAGGAATATTGTGCTAATTCCTATGTGTATTCAATACTTCCTAAGTTGTCATGAAAGATGTTGTGTCTTCATGGACCAAGTCATAATAAAATAATATTCAGGGCAACCATTACACCATTTGAGAGGATATGCTGTAAGTACAGGAGCAAATAAAACTAGTCATTTCCTGGTTATTTTTACTGAATGTTAAATGACTGACTTTAGTTCATGTTGAAAATATGACTTGGAACTTATAGTCTGTGAGATGCAGCCAACCCTTACCCTCAAAAACAGGTGCTTCCTTGCTCAGCCTGGCCCAGTAAGTACTTCTAGCCAGAAGACCTGAAAATCAGGTCTCCTTCCATCCCCGTCATTAACTTCATGTATACGCTCATACAGATTCCATTGAAATTACACTTACGACTGTGTTAACCACCGAGACGTCCACAGTCTAAAGACATTTAGCTTCACCTAAGTGTAGGTGAAAGACTGAAAGACCTAGTCTTAGACTCAGCCTTTTTTTTTTTTTTTTGATCAATTGTTTATTTGAAACACTACCTTTTTACAAAGCCTCTTCATATCTTCACTGGCTAGATGATGTTGACAAATTTTATGTTTTTAAATATTCGCACTATTATACTACAGTTATTTGAAAGCACACCACAAATAAAGCAATTTTGTTTTTTGATATTATTATTTTTAACATAATTCACAAAACAAGTAAAAGCTAGAGAATGTATGCAGATAAACCCACTGCAGAAAAGCAAAACACTGTAACCCAGAACCTACACCGTTATTAATCTGCCTCAAAGAATTAACGGTTATTGAATATCTTCTATGTATCAAGCACTGACTGGGCACCCTACACGTGCATTGTCATTGTCCCTATAACGACTTCCATGAGGTGGCTATTTTCTCCACATTAGAGAAGAGGAACTGGAGGCTGAAAAGGTAATGCCATCCCACAGTCCTCACACCCAGAAAGTGCCAGAGCCAAATCAATAGTGCTTTCATCACTGTGATAAAGTTACTCTTGTCTTTGAGAATTTTTTTCTAGTAGTTAAATTTGAAAAGTCCATTAATTTTCAATAGGCTAACACGTGGAATTGGATACTGTAAATGCAATGTGACTTACCATCAATAATGATAAATAATAATAACATATATTAACAAATATATTTTTAACTGAATAGATGCTATAATTTTGCAAATTCCAAGAATGTGAAACTTTATTCTTTTGAAAATAGGAAAAGATAATACATCTGGCACGCTAAAGACATTCAGCCACATTTCCATCTATAAAGAAAACTAAATGGTATAAAATATATGGTGTGATATGAATAGAGCATTAAAGTGGGTGAATATGGTCCATAGTGTGTGTTATGTGTGGTACACCTAAACAGTATAGACTTAGATCTGTAATAAAGGAACAAATAATTATACCATCACTATTTTCACTTTCTTACATGGCATCTGATTAAAATAGACTGAACAGATTCTGTCAAAATTAATGTGATGATGTTAATATAGTTGTGGACAGAAGTATTGTCACAGAGTAGATAGCTTTCCACAGTTTGACAGCTGAAGAGAAAAGTTAGATAATTATTAATCTAGGTCTGATGGAACAAGAGTGCACAAAACAGACATTGACTATGCTTTGCTAAGTAATTTTACAGTTGCCAGAAAGAAACTTTTTTTTTTTGATCATTTGGACTCATTTTGTTGTTATATTAGAAATCTTTCCTAAGCAGTTGTCTGGATGAGGAAGTTGAATGACAGAGAGGATGTCTCTGTGTTGGAGTGTGCAAAGGAAACCTTAATTCTGTAGTGAATAGGCACCTTGGGAAGCAAAAGAAGTCTGAGACGCTATTGAACATGAAGATCACGCAGTGAAAAGTAAGAAACTCCATGGCTCAGGGCCAGTGTGTGTGAGCCTAGCTCTAGATTGATCTGCTAAAACGCTGCCACAAAAATAAAAGGTTTCTAACCTCCTTCCATGAGGAACTTGAGGGCTTTTGATGTTTAAGGCCTGGAAACTTTTCTCATACCCCCAGGATAGGATTTTGTTTTCTAAAGAATAGCCTTAAACAAGATTTATTTGAGTAGGTCAAGAAGATATGGATTGAAGATTTGTACTTTCAGAGAAAAAGGTGGGGTGCTGAATTAGGTGGGCTTTGTGTGTGTGTGTGTGTGTGTGTGTGTGTGTGTGTGTGTGTGTTTAAGTTCTGTATTTCAAACCTGAAAAGCTAGAAGGCAACCGTATTGGGGGAATCTGTGTCCTGATCACACCTTGCACCCTGGAGGTATAAGGACCTGAGAGTAGAAACATTACTTGCATGCCTGTGGAGGCAAGACACTAAGTGCTATGGTCTGGAGCCAAGATGAGGAGGAGGCTCAGTGGAAGGGCTGCTGAAATAGGCCTCTTGCTAATTTCCTAGAGTAGCAGCACCCAAAAGAGAGCAGAGAACTTGGCTGGACGCAGCATTGAACAATAGAAGGTGCCCTGGAAAGGTCCAGGACTGAAAATCATACCCAATCCTGAACCACTTAAGACCTGAAAGCCAGCAAAGGGAGAAACTGTCTCCAAAGACCTTCACCCAAATCCTCTACTTGAAATGATGGGCATTCCATTTTCCATAATTCCCAATTAAATGTAATATTAGTTAGGAAAATAACAGCGTTTGTATTAGAGTGTTATGGATGCACACAAACACACAAATATACTAATTATAAACACAGGGGCTTATGTATTTCTTTTTCTATGTATAATTCTGCAACCACAAGGAATTATACTGCTATAACCAAAATTCCAGAAGTGACTTTTTACAATTTGCATTGCAAAATACCATGAACCTACAACTTTGTCTAACATATTATGAAATGTTCCCAGATCTTATTAGAGTTTGTTCTGTAACTAATTTTTTAAGTGAGCCAGAGAAACATCCTGAACAAAATCAATGTGCTAAGTGGATTAAAATATATGCAATATGTGACTTTACATTTAAAGATATGTGGCATGTGACAGAAATGCACAGTTAAGGAGTGTTTTATAATAATTCCTAATACCTATGATATAGATGCCATAAGTATCTTCATATTAAAAGCAAACATGTTTGTAAAATAGAAACTGCTCTTTTCATGACTTGTTGGTGAATTGAAAAAATACTAAGTAAAGCATAAAAAATAAGAGTCAACTAGAAAAACAAGAAGAGACAAACATCATAAATCAGTATATTTTATAAACTCAAGAGACTATAACAACAGTGCTTCATACACTGGATAACCAAACTCAGCTCACCTTTCTTTTTTCATTTGGTTAGAAAGAAGCTTGTTCATATATTTTATAGATAAATTCTAAAGAAGAGATACAAGCTCAAATGACTCTGTGACCACTGTGAACAGTTTTTATGTGCCATTTGTCCTTCCTGGTGTCATTTTTAATCATACCTAGGCAACCGCATGTTAACTCAATGAAATTCCTAGCCTTCTATGCTGCAGCTTAAGTTATATAAATTACTTAAAACATATTGCTGCTTTTCTAAAAAGAAAAACAAATCACAAAGAAACAATTTTTGATAGCAGTGATTACCACTCCTATCTACTTTTACCTTCTCACATTTTTCTTGTCATTCAAGGCTCATTTCCTTGTGCTCTATTTTAAAAAGCCCCCTAAAATCTTTAGATAGCTATGATATTACCTTCTTCAGAAGTCCTACTGTATTTTCCTTTTTTTAATCCAAAAATCTATTCGTTCATGAAGAAATCTGACAGACGACTTATGTGGATTTATGTCTGTGTCTTACATAGAGAATGCAAGTAGGAGATACTTAATAATAACTAATTTTTAAAGTTTGCAAAACTGATGAAAATGTAGCCTCTATTACACTAATTCTTAAAGAATGGTAACATGGTTTATTCTCTTGAAATTTCAAATTTGAAGATAAAACTTAAAATTTCTGACCCACCTTATGAAGAATCATAAGTAGTTGTACAGCTTGGATTTGACTTCAGGTGTAAATTACTTTGTTTTTTGCTTTGCACAAATGTATTTCTTAAAGATTGGGACTAAGTATTAATGATATTTTAATACCATTTAATAGATAGGATTTGTATGTTACAGTTCTGTTGGTAGTTGTCCTATTGTCCTTTCCTGATGATATTTCTACCTTGTCACAAGAATAGCATATATATATTTAAAGAAATTTTCATTAAACATTATAAATTCATTTTGTTCTAAATACCAATCTGTAGACCTATATGTAAGTGGCCCAAGGAAATTAGCCTTATCTTTCCACACCCTTTCAATGGTATGAGTTCAGGGCTTAAACAAATAACTCAACATATATTTTGTATATTTGCACTTCAACACAGATTCCTGTGGTATTTCCTATCGCATTTACTCTCCTGAGCAAGTGGAGACGAGGGAGCCTGGGCTGAGGATGGAAGTGGGTGGTGCTCCCAGGCCGCAGAACACAAGGTCAAGGGGAGGAAGAGATTGACTCGGAGATGAAGTGCGAGGGGCAACGAGCAACTACTGCTCTTCATAAGTGTAAGAGAGGAAGCAAGAAAGGCTCTGAAATGCTGAATCTCAGCAAGTTTTCCAAGAGCAAAGTGAGGATTCTCCAAAAAGCATGGACAATGAAAAATTGTCAGTTTAAATTGTTCAACAACTATACTTTCAACTTCTACCCAAATGTTCAAACACAGTGAGACTGAAGATGAGATATGTTCCTTTATCTTTAGCCACTATTTTGTTTTAGAGTAATCTCACTTTCTTTCCTGGCTGTGTGTACTATGATATAATAAGGAAAATCAGGTTATTCGTCTAAAGAAATGAAACAATTTCTTAGTCTGGTTTATAGAATCTTCAAACGTGTACATATTGTCTATTTTCCATCTCTTATCTGCAGGCAAACAAACATGACCTGGATGCTTTCTGATTCAGACCTGGACTAGGCTTAGTTCAGAAGGAGATACTGCCCGTGGAGACCCCACAGCCCTCACACCTCTGTGCACTCCTAAATGCCTCCGCTGAGCCCCTGCTACCCTGGCATCTAGCACTACACTGTCTTCACAATATTATAATGTACAATTCACTTATAACAAATTGACTTCTTACAAATTTGCCTTCTTTTTGTATCTAAAATGAATTTTGTTTCATTAACAGGCATACTTTTGATTTAAAAACAAGGTGTGCCAAATAAAGCACAGTGTCATTCAAAAGTGAATGACTCTGTGCTAGCCATTGACAATACAAAGATGAAAATATTACGTATCCAGTCTTGAGAACCTCATAATCTGGCACAACAATGGTGATTCACACAAGTAGTTTCACAGACTGAAGAAGTTATTTGACGTATTCGATAGAACTAAGCCTCAGAACTAAGCTTTTACTGATGAAGACTCAAGTGGGTGATGTGTTTTATCTAAAGACATGCTTATGACTGCAGCAGTATTTACAGTACTAAGTTACTATAAGATTTGGTCAACATTGATTGTTTCCCACGCCATATCTGTCCTAGCAAGGGAGACTCAGATGGCGGGTTTAATGACTCATTCAGGAGATGACAAGACTCTTTAAATTTGCGGTCCCTTTATGTTTTACCCTCAACTTGTAAAAACTACTAAGACCAAATTATTCTTCATATTTATCAACAAAATTTTATTTGTGCTTATCCTCTTTCCCTAATTCAAGTATAAATTGTGTATTTTATTATCCTGGGTTTGACAGAGTCCAGCTTTATTTCTGTTTGGAAATAGTGTGCGAATTCCCTATTTATACCGATGTTTATGTCTTGGCAATAGAAGGAGATAGTAGCTGGAGACATTCAGACTTATTTGTGTCCGGATGGAATTTATTCATTCTTCCATATGTTCAATTATGATAACAATTTAAAACAACCTACAATTTAAAAGTAGTCATTTTTTAGAAAATATCAAATGTAATTTTCTAAACACTATTTTATCTTCTCAACTAGCTACTCTCAAATAATAAATGACTGCAATAGTATGCCACAGGCAGGCTACCTCATTCCTGGTAAGCACACTTTAAGACATTAAATATATACACATACACACACACATATCTAAAATGTTATATATTATAATGTGTAATGTTTAATATCTAGACACATGAAAATGTCCTTCCGTCATTCTAATGATTTGGTATCACTATTTCACTCATTTTATTTTATACTTTATAGATCAACCTTACATATAAAGTATCATTTAAGTTAAAGTGTATTTCTTTAGTTCTTTACTTACAAACATTTACTTTTTCAGGGTCTATATATACAAATAAATGCATGAAAAGAGCACATCAATATCTTTAGCAAATTCCACTTTAACTAATGCTTCTGTTTGGTGCATGTAACATCTCATGACTCTTATGCCAGTTTTTCCAAGCTTGGCCTCCACACTCTTTCCTGTGTGTATTTATCCCAGCAGCCTGCCCATTTCTAAACTATGAAAGAGCTGTCACAAATTGCTAGTGCCACCTACTAGTGGAAGCATAGAACTGCAAATCATGATAATACCTTTTAATAGCACCTTAGAAGTCATGAGGGCTAAAAGCCATCCCAGGATTCACACTTGTTCTAATTTGTGTTTACAACCGCTGGTTTTGTTTAAAATAAGTCCTAACTCCATACATTACACTTAGTTCAATATTGTCAGGAATTCTGGCGATTTTACTTATAATGTTGCATTAATGGATCATTTTATTATAGATTTTTAAAGCTTTGATAAAAGCAATGCATTATGTGATTAACATGTAACTCTCCACTATGTAATATCATGACTTTGTAAATAAAACTTGTAAGATAATGATCAATTCAAAATTTATCTTAATATTGGTCATTTTGGAAGATTTTATAAAAATTTAAGTATAAGTTTTATTTAGGATGGTCCTGACTTTAGATTTAAAAATTCTTCAAAAGTTGTGAAGGTGTAGTATTTTGACCTTGGAAGCTATGATGCATAGGTGTGTCATTGAAGTTTAAAAGAGAAAAATTGGGATGAAGCTAAAGTACATGATTTCTTATAGACAACTTATAAAGTTCATGATAACTTTAAAATACAAGTTTCTTAAAGCACACGCCTGAAAACATGACAGAAAATTTAATCCACAATATAATTATATATCTATACTAAGCATAATATCTTCTGTAACCAACAGTTTAACATTTATTTTTGCTACTAGGAACATATATAATTATATTTATTCTAATTAAATTTATTTCTGAAAGATCCTCCAATTACATTAAATCTTGAGCATAAAATTTAAATATAATTGACCCAAATTTGCAATATATTTGTGTTTGATTTACACGTGATAATTAAAAATCAGAAAACAAAGAGAAATTAGATATCACAGATCTATATATCTACTTAGTTGGCTAAATATATAGGCATTTCATGTCACTGACCGTAATAGAGTCCTGGAAATAATTCATAAGAGAAAAAAATATAAAAAGTTAGGATAGAAAACTTATCTATTCTGTATTCAGATTTATTCAAGTTAGTAATGAGTAAATGTCATTTTTAGATGTTGATGGGTTAGAGGCTTAGATAAAATGGTTATGTGGTCTCAGCTTTTGGCAGCTTTAAGCAGAGAAGCCACAAATTGGAGATTTTCCCTAGCCCTCATTTGATATGACCAGTGTTGAATCACAAGATGTGTGACTGAGCATTTTGTTTTATTTTATGTTCCTTTATTATTTTGCTAGGGCATACTTGTTGAATAGATGAATTAAAAGTTCTAGATTTCGGTGGATTTAAATTCAAGATTTCAGAATCAAAATGTGATTTGTAAAGTTAATAGAATTTGAGAACAAAAGGTCATATTAAATAAGAATCATCAAGTCAGAGACCTGGTACCCAATATGCAGTGACTATTTGAGAAAAGGCATTGCAAAGAATGGATAAATTCTTTACTCTATGTGTATCTATGTGTGTGTACATATGTTTGCACTGGCACTTGTGTGTCCTCCCCACCCCCATTTTTCCTAGAACCATTCCATTTTGGATGTGAGAAAATTTTTAGTATAAGACTAAGTCTACACTGTGCTAGTATGTGAATACTTAAGATACTCATAAAAACTTTCCAGGGGGCTCAAAAGATCACACCCATTCTATTTTATATATATATTATTTAAAATATGAATATCATTTAAAACTAGTAACAATTTTATTTGTGAAGAATTTTATTATTAAAACTTATAGATTGATGAGAATACTTTCTTAATTATAAAATGAAGTT